>VZSC01000675.1:211687-227906 GCA_013398225.1 Steatornis caripensis
CGATATACACTTACTCAATTAGCAAAAGACATTTTGATGTTTTATAAAGATAGAAAGCAGTAACTGTTGGCAAACATCTAACAGACCACTGGATTATAAATAGTTATAAGCTTCCCTGAATTTAGTACTTGCTGTTACTTCCTCAAGTATACAGAGCTTGTAGCTGCACCAGTGGAAGTTGGAGATAATGGGGAATGGTAGGTGAGGTCCAGCAACTATCCACCATCTCTATGATAAAACTATTTCCGAGAGCTGTGCCTGACTTGGGCAGCAACTTGTGTAATTCTTCACTGTAGGATGGGTCTACACACTTTCCATGCTTTGTTCTGGTTTGTATGGAGCGTATCTATGTGTAGCTACGTGCATTCCCATCACAATGCCAAGGTACTGAACTAGAAGCAACCAGTGCCCTCCAGGAACATCTCTGTCTTCGCCTTTCAGGTATGCATTTGGCCTAGTCCTGACCTTTCTTTGCGGATGACTCATCACTTAGAAGCTCTTCGTCCTTCTCAGCTGTTGGCTGGATATTTGCACTACCAAAGTCTATGTGTGTATCACATTGATGGTCTCAGCATACTCGGACTCTACCACGCTAGCTGTAAGTTTTGCTCTTTGAACAGGGAACTTCTGTTTTCACACTTGAGCATATATACAGACTTTAACATAATTCTGCTTAGAAAAATACTGTCTTTTCTCTCAAGACAATCATGATGGACTGTACCTTTTTTACGGTCTTTAACAAGTTAATCATTGATATCCAAGCAAAACAAGCTCAAGCTTGACTTCAGATGTTTATGGGGACTGAACAGACTACTTACAGCACAGCTTTCGCTGTTGTCTTCTCTGTGAGGTACAATAAAAGACAAGGCATCTAGAGACCCTTCACACTCCAGAGGAGTTTCAGAAGTATTTTTACAACTTGTCAGCACAATGAAGAAGTGAGTTGGAACTGGAACTTCTGAATTACTGGGGTATCTGAAACAAAAGATCTTTCTGTAAATCCACCAAATCATACTTGCACAAAGAACAAATGACAGCAATCAGCTATATTCTAGCATATCAATTTTAGCAATCCACCTATTTAGCCAAAAGAAAACTTAGGCCTGGAAGGAAAATTCCAGATCACTATTTTGCAAATCATGTTTGGCTTGCAGGCTGATCTGAGTAACAAGTTTGATGAGGTATAACAACAAACTGATTTATCATAAAAATGTGTAAGAATCCAGAGTAGATGGACAGTCCAGCCTGAGCCCAGAAAACCGTCTGCTTGCTGGCTTGAACCAATTTTGCTAACTAGTGTATTTGTACTCGCAACTTCGTATTGGACACTACCAGCTCAGGAAGCGTCAACCATGATGTCAGGGATAAGCACCTGCCTCGTCCACTCCTAGAGGCAGTGTCATAAAATTTCAGGCCAGCACACATTCTTCCACAAAAAACAGCTTCTCTTACACTTCCCCTTCAGGTTTTAGGATGACACATTTTGAGGGTGCATTTTCTCTCTGTGCTTGTTGTTTATTTCTTAGCTTTACACTTCTGTATCTGCTTAGGGCCCTTGGACTGTCTCTCTGAACTGATACAACCCTGCCAATGGCCTGTCTCCGCAAGATGCTTTCCCTGATAACAAGGATCATAATTACTTTTTGACCACTAATGGAGGAAAGAAACAAAGGATTAGAATGTGAAAGGTTCCCACCTTTTCACCTTTTCTGCGGTATCATAGAGCCCATCAGAGTCATAATCAAACACAGGACCACTGACTACATTGACACCACTCCTGGCTGCAGCATATTCAGGTAGCAGGTATTGATGGAAGTAGTTCCATAACACTGAAACACAATAATGGAAGTGGGAAACAATCTCCAAGGTAGAAGCTGTTAATACAACTCTACAGAGTTTTCAGTGGAATATGAACAGACAAGGTAAGCTAGGAAAGTAATAAATTATAAAGGTGTTTACAGTTTTTAAAGGTTGCATCTAATTGAGCAGCAGCACGCACTGCAGTATCTCCTGGCATTGTGGTTTCAGAGTCACCCTAACCACAATCCTGCCTGAGGCATAGTGATGCTGCTCCCCTGTGGCCTTGGGGTTTCTTTCCTTGGAAACCAAATCATTGACAGGCCAGAGCAGAGAAGGTGAGAGAAGACCATGCCTGCCCATGTCTTGCCCCACTATCAAGTTGGCCAGGCTAGCCTGCACACCCACATCTATGAGCTGGGAAGCATCTTAGGGGTATGTTGCTTTCAATCACAGTTAAGAGTTGACCACTATTCCATTACAAAACAGGACAACTCTTTTGTCCAGAGGAAGTGCTATAATTATCCTTCTTTTTCACCAGCAATATGCTTGATCTCCCTCAGCCAACTACCTTGTGTTCCCTCTCAGCCATGCAAGCCCAGCTCTTCATATCTTTTCTACTACAGACATGATTATTTTCCTGTTTCCTTAGTGACTGAGACCCTAAATTCCTGCCTGGAAACACATCTGAGTTTAGAAGACATTACTAAACTGGAAAAGAATTTATCTCACATAATTTATATACGGTATCTGGGTTCTCTAGAAGGTATTCAGCATAAAACCCTCTTTAGGCAGGTAGGAAAATGCAAACAAAAATGTGAGATGTTAAATGGAGACACTTATACTATGCACCCATGTAATGAGCTCATTGATTAGGTATCATAAACTCACAATGGTGGGCCTTCACAAGTGTGATAATACAACTTCAAGTAACTTTTCATGTTCATTAAGAAACCCACAGTCAGGGAGATCCTATTTTATAAAGGCAGCTGAACCAGGGATCATTTGCATGGTTCTGAAGCAGGCAAAAAATAAGCAATCTTTCTTTCAGCTGTGCACACAAAATAGTCATACAAATAAAATACCTTTAAATGCAGGATACATTGGTACAATGTTGCTGGTAAGCAAGGCATCATAGTGGGGTTTCTTTGCACCTGTCATAAAATCTAAAACAAAAAAGCAATTCATTACTTGGATTTGTTACTTTAAACTTCCATTTTCATGCTTCTAAAGATCAGCATAATATCGTTAAGATGGAGCTCACTTAACTCCACTTTCCAAAGCTGACGTGGGTCTAAGTGCTAACTTCAGTACATGCTGGATACCATCCAAAATAATCTTATAAGCAACAGCAGTAATTGCACTTGTCAAATATACAGTGGACAAATTTTCATGAGATTTAAAAATATCAGAACAAATTTTTGAATTGTGGGAAGCAAATAAAATTAACTTCATGAGTGTCAGACCAACTTGTACTGACTGCAGAATCTAGGCATAAAAATAGGAGCTCTGCTGGAACTTTGCAAATTACACTGGATGTGGATGTTTAAATAACCTACTACTTGGCACTTTATGCAGTAAAGTCAACATAAAATGCTTCCAAATCAGGTCAACAACAGTTCACAAACAATTTAACAGGCAAACAGCTAAGTGTTTTGTAATATGTTTCAGAATCAGAGCTACATTCTTCAGAACAGTGCTGGATTCCTTTACTAAAGGCCACACATGGCACATCACAGCGTATTTCAAGTAGAAAATAAACTTATCAAGCCAGGTTTTTTTACTTAATGAAACATCCCTAAATTCTACTTTGGATAGTTCCAACTAACACCTGTCATACAAAGTGAATTTGCAATTTACTGGCTTGCCAGACTTGACTCAAGGTTTATTATATTCCTTCCAGTTTCTTCTGTGAGACGC
This sequence comes from Steatornis caripensis, assembly GCA_013398225.1. Classification (NCBI taxonomy): domain Eukaryota; kingdom Metazoa; phylum Chordata; class Aves; order Caprimulgiformes; family Steatornithidae; genus Steatornis; species Steatornis caripensis. Next base: position 215,405 of record VZSC01000675.1, read on the forward strand.
CACTTTAGAAACCTGACAAGTTCCAAAGCTTTCAGGAAATACTAAACGACCTTGGACAACCCACCAACTGCTGAAGTGCCTAAAATGTTTTTCTTTCTCATATGATGAGGTGAACTGCAATAATTCAGCAACTCCATACTCAGATAAGTTATCAAGAACATCTTTAGAAGACTACACCTACTATATTACGAATTATTTAAATTAGATATACTGTACAATGAAGGCAATGTACTTACTTGGAGGAGAAAGGAATCCATAAGTTAGGCGAGGATGATTGTTGTAAAACAAACACGTCTGGTTATGACTAAAAGAAATACGAACATCCTTATGCAAGCAGCTGGAGGTATCTTCTGTAGCAGAAACCCATTTGTCCTATTAAACAAAAACAAAGTATGATTGGTAAAATGGATAGCTGACTTACAATAATTCTCTCAGTGTAGGGGACTGCAGAACTCTAAATATTTAGCTGCAATTGCCTTTAATGGTGTGAAGGGACAACTAAGATGCAAGAATTGTTCCTCTTTTGTCAGTGGAAAACAAGCCCTCCTGTTCATTTCATATGTTTTGGAAATAAAGTGAACAGAATAGCAGCATTTGAGTTGAGAATAATGTCTTCCAAAAGAGAATCTAGAGGTGCCCATTAAAGATAACCCGATCTACTGTAAATGTAGTTGTTCATTTAGCCTAGGAATGAAGGCAGCCAGATGTGTTGCTAGCCTATCTTTCCCCCAGACCACTTGATACAGTAACCAGCTTCTTCACGTCACTAACCTCAAAATATTTAGGATCGAGCAAACTTTGCCAGAGTTTAGTTAATTAAATTATAACAGTCATAATTTAAAACCCATGATTCCCAGATAATCAAACAAAAAAGCATTCTCTACTGTGCTAAGCAAGAAGGAGGACCTGGGAAACTTACAGGCCAGTCAGCCTCAACTCCATCCCTGGAAAGGTGGTGGAACAGATCGTTCTGGACGTCATCTCTAAGCATGTGGAGGAAAAGGTGGCTATCAGGAGTAGTCAACATGGATTCCCCCAGGGGAAATCCTGCTTGACCAATGGGATAGCCTTCAATGATGGCATGACCAGCTGGGTAGATGAGGGGACAGCAGTGGGTGTTGTCTACCTTGACTTCAGCAAGGCTTTTGACACTGTCTCCCACAACATCCTCATAGGTAAGCTTAGGAAGTGTGGGTTAGCTAAGCAGACAGTGAGGTGGATTGAGAACTGGATGAATGGCAGAGCTCAGTGGGTCGTGATCAGTAGCACAGAATCTAGTTGGAGGCCTGTGACCAGCAGTGTTCCTCAGGTGTCAGTGCTGCATCCAGCCCTGTTCAAAGTATTAATCAACAACCTGGATGAAGGGACAGAGTGTACTCTCAGCAAGTTTGCTGATGATACAAAGCTGGGGGGAGCGGCTGACTCACCAGAAGGCTGTGCTGCCATTCAGCATGACCTGCACAGGCTGGAGAGTGGAACAATGAGGAACCTGATGAAGTTCAACAAAGGCAAGTGTAGGGTCCTGAACCTGGGGAGGAATAACCCCATACACCAGTACAGGTTTGGGGTTGACCTGCGGGAGAGCAGCTCTGCAGAGAAGGACCTGGGAGTGCTGGTGGAGAACAGGCTCACCTTGAGCCAGCAGTGTGACCAGGAAGGCCAATGGTGTCCAGTTCTGGGCTCCCTGATTCAAGAGAGACAGGCAACTACTGGAGAGAGTCCAGCAGAGGGCTATGAAGATGATGAGGGGAGTGAAGCATCTCTCTTAAGAGGAAAGGCTGAGAGACCTGGGTCTGTTTAGCGTGGAGAAGAAAAGACTGAGAGGGGATCTGATCAATGCTTATCAGTATCTAAAGGGTGCGTGTCTAGAGGATGGAACCAGACTCTTTTCAGTGGTGCTCAGCAACAGGACAAGGGGCAACGGGCACAAACTGGAAGTTCCACCTGAACCTGAGGAAGAACTTCTTTACTGTGAGGGTGACAGAGCACTGGAACAGGCTGCCCAGAGAGGTTGTGGAGTCTCCTTCTCTGGAAATACTCAAAACCTGCCTGGACACATTCCTGTGCAACCTGCTCTAGGCGAACCTGCTTTAGCAGGGGGGTTGGACTAGATTATCTCCAGAGGTCCCTTCCAACCCCTACCATTCTGTGATTCTGTGATTAATTTTAAGCATGATGTGGCTTCTAAATTTTCTCTGAATGGGAAAGACTAACTTGAAAAAAAACTTTCATTCACACAATCAGTGCTCTGCACGAATATGTACATCCTAGCATAGGGTTCAGGACAGCAACGATCAGATTTATCTTCACGGACCTCTTTTTCCCCAATCAGAATGATATTCTGAGAGAAGGATCAGATCAAGGCATGAACGGTTCAAGATAGACCAGAGATTAATTTTTCAGAAGGATCCTGCCACATTACAAACACTGTTTTAAGACCATAAAATTCGTGTTGAGACCTCAACTTTAAGGACAGCACTGGCAGACTGCTATAGCAGTCCTATGCTGCCAAACAGCGAGCTAGTACAGACTCATGGGGCTTCTCTATAAACGGCAATGGGCTCCTGACTTCCTGGTGGATCTGCTCGCTCTGAAGGCAAAACTGCAGCTCACTGAGAAACAGGAAAGAATCAAAGCCAATCCGTATTAATATATTAAAGTGAAGAAAAGCTCACACAAAATTCCTCTTTTTATCTCGTGATTCTATTTAGTTTCCTGGGAGTCAATAGATAACATCATGAGCAGATCTAAGAAGCGTTCAGGAATAACTGACATTCAAGCTTTTTACCTTTCATGGTTGCTTCTTTCTTCATATACTTACATCTTTGTTAACAGTGTATGCACTCCACAGAGACATCCTGTAGTCCTTGCTGTATCCACTGATGTAGCGGTAATGGTAAAGGAGGCAGTAATTATGTCTCCTCTGCAGAACCCTGGGCCGTCCATAGGGCAAAGTAAGTTTCTCTATCTTCTTAACTGCAGCAGCAACAGTGCTTGTTACATTTAAATAAATACTGGTTGTTAAGCATCTTCCTCTTTTATACACTTAAGGTTGCCTCAATTTCCAATTGCCAAACAGATGTCACAGTAACAGAAAAAAAAAAATCATTCTTCTATCGAAGGTATAGTTTCTATGCTAAGGCAATAAATTAAATGACAAAGCCAGTATAAAGCAAACATTGAAACTTATCCTGTACATGTCTATATTTAAAACAAAACAGTTTGCCATTTAAAACAGGAGATGGATCTAAGTTGCAAAGTTAAACTCTTGGTTGACTTTGTGTTCAATTTAAATATATAATGTGGGATCTGCTTCTATGTAACATTTAGGTGGGACAGTAACCAACTGTGGCAATTTAAAATCTGTTGAAGGGACTCTTTTAGTAGAAACCACAAAGTCATATGTAAAAGTCACATTTAAGGGACTAAGAAATATAGATACCTAAATAAACGATACAGTGGTTGGATTTTCAGATGTGCGAGGACTGACTTTATATTGAGTGTGATAGTCATGAAACCTTCCTTCTGACTCTCTCATGGACCACATCTCTGCAGAAAGCTTGTGTACACAGAGAAGGGTATTTCCAGATGTTTTATGTACAATACTGCACAAGCAGCCTAATCATCTTGATATCATCTTTTAAGGTACTAGCACCAAGGACTACATTCCGTTTTGACTTATGGTTTTCATGATTTACTTACTGTCTTACGTGCTTCATGCTCAAAATAGTTTATTTTGTTTTACAAGTCATAAGCACATTTACAGCCTTGCAAATGGCAGCTCAAATATGGCATATATATGTCCAAAGAATGGAAATAAAGCGTAAGTAAAACAAGCAACAGCTTAAGAGCATGTAACAACTCGACCATCTAAAACATCCCTCATGCTTCATTAAAAGTATGCTGCCGTCACAATGTTGGTATTTGCAGGGATTTCTTACCAGATGCTTCCCCAAACACCGCTTTTGCTTCCCATTCTGCAACGCTCATTACTTCAGTGCTATAAATCTTCAAAAATATTAGATAATACATGTGCCATAAAGACATATGTATAAGGACACACATTTACTTCAGAACAAATGGTTCAGCTGGACTGCATATGAAAACCTCAGAACTATACTCCCAGCGAGTACTTCTAAGAATTTTTACCTCATGTACTTGAGAGTTGCTCAGAAGTTTAGACATCAAATGTTTTAGGTTTTTAATAATTCTTACATTCTTACTATATTGCTACCTAAAGTTCTTACCTTCTGTTTCAGTGAGATTTAAACGCTGATGAAAATCCCTTATTGGCAAGCCCTGTAATTATAAGGCAAAACCAGTGAGATTCTACTAAGTGTTCTACAAAGCATATTATATGAGCCACTACTACACTTAAAGTACCAATGTAACATCTGCCCTGCAAGTTATCCCTATACAAAACTCGCTGACATCTACTGGAGAGGGGCTATGGAAAATTTGCAGAAACAAACTGGTTTTGCCACAAGCAAATCTACAGCCTTGAAAACCACAACCCAAGCACACAACATTCACAGAAGGGGAATTTCAACATAAGTGAAGCAAGCAAGAACTGAGTGCTTTCCTCATCAAAGTTTGCTTCTGTGGCATCTTCCAGGCTCTTCAGAGTTGGATAAGACTTTACATAAGCAAATTGCAAAAATGAATATACAAATACGGGCTAGTACCCACTAATGCCAGGCAAGATTTGATCTTGAAATCAATAGCAGGGGACTGCACAACTAGCAGGTAAAGATAAAAACTGGAGAAATTGGAGTTTCACTTTTTGAGTACAACAGACATCAGCCTCCACAACTTTAACCATTTCAGTGCTTACCCCTGTCCTGCAGGAACAGCCAAGGCTCACTGAAAAGGCTCTTTGTCCCATCACAGAGCATTCAGAAGGATGGCTTGTTTCTTTGGGATGGTGGGGAGTGTAAACAGGGTTCCTTAAAAGATGGTTTAGGCATCCATGAGTTCCGTTATTTGGGGCTGGTTTCAAATTAAGCAAATCTATGAAAGAATTCAAGTGATATTAACAAGACCAGAAAGACTGTAATACACTGCTGCTTGTGTTGTAGTTACAAGTATAGGTGAATCAAGTACAAGTATGGGTTAGTCAATAAAGCTGCATTGTTTTCTCCAAAAGGGAAAGCAATGTAACCCCTTTAAAAGAAAGCACACCTGTTCTTAGCTAGGGCTCAGGGTGGTATTCATCTGCTTGTAAAGAAGGACAGAAGAAGCACAAAAAAAATGACAGAGGCTTACATCTGAGAAGTGAACTTGCAGCATCCAAACTTGCAGTGGGGACAGAATGGGAATCTCAAACACATGAAGCTAGTAACTACATAACATTTAAGCTTTGGGTAATAAGTTTGGGGGCTTTTTTGTTTTATTTTTTTAATTATCTGGAAATTAAATACATAAGCATCAGTTAATAAATGTCACTAAGGGGTAAAGCCATAAAAGAACCTAGACAGAACATAGGTTTCTGCTTGTCACTTAGGTCTAAAATGTTAAGTTTCAGAATTCTCACCAAAGCAGTCTAAGCACAAAAACATTTTTACCCCACAAACACCTATTCTTTGTCATTAAAGTAACTCAAACAACTAAAAGTTGCCTACCACCAATGCTCAGAAACACCTCAGACACCTTCAAAATACTGAATACATCAAGCACTACTTCATGCTTAATCCTTGCTAGTATTCATAGATTTGTTATTCCTCCACGTAACTGATACTGAATCTATGAAATAAGATGTTTCCAAAACACAGCAGGTCATGAGACACACTTATATCCAAAAGCTTCATGTCTAGATCACTCACCTGGAGCTCAAGAGTTAGAGCCAAACTTCCCTTCCTACATGGGGAACTGAACACATTTCTCCCTGCACTGTGCCACTCAAATGTGTTAATGTCATTCCCTCCAGATGAAGCTGTTTTGCTTTGGAAAGAAGAAACGAACAACCTTTCCAGTCCTAGAGTTCCTGCTCCAATGAATNTCACTCACCTGGAGCACAAGAGTTAGAGCCAAACTTCCCTTCCTACATGGGGAACTGAACACATTTCTCCCTGCACTGTGCCACTCAAATGTGTTAATGTCATTCCCTCCAGATGAAGCTGTTTTGCTTTGGAAAGAAGAAACGAACAACCTTTCCAGTCCTAGAGTTCCTGCTCCAATGAATACATCACACAAAGCAGTGAAAACCCAAATCAGCATCACTCCTGGAACTCAGGTCCCCACTTCAACAGCTAAATTACAATGTTATGTTCCTATTATGTTAAGTGGAATATCCAGGAATTCACAATGCCCTAGAAATCCCCAAGTCTGGCAATTGGAAAACGTGAGTTGAAATTCCCCAATTCAGACAAGACAGCTGCACATATCTAGTGCTCATGCTTTAACTGCTAAGATGTTGGACCAACAGGAGACAGTATCTCTTCTCTGGCTGCACTTTGCAAGAAGGTGCCTCCAAGAGAAACACTAGAGCTCAAACAACAAGTGAAAGAAGATGCCTTCTCTGCAGTCCAGAAAGCACATAAGCCCAGAGCAAGGAAAAGGCTAAGTCACCTCACTTGATTTTCTATCTGAAAGTTAATGTGCTGGCTTTTGCAAACCGTATTCTTCTAGTTCTTTCTATATAGGTTGGAGGGAATCTACACCTCAATGACTACACGTAAAACATCTGATCTGTCACCGAACTTGCTTCACTGAGATGCCAGTAAGGACTCTGCCCCTCCCACATAGCATACACAGAACAGATCAGGGAAGGCACAAGAAGGCAGTTCAAGATCAACCAGGACATGAGAAGACAGCAAAGGATACAAGGCTGCGAGAGACATGTTTCCTGACAATAGCCTGTTTCCTATTCCAGCAAATAATTTAAGCACATGGCTTACATGTGACATACTTGAATATCGCCACTGATCTCAAGCATGTGCGGTGCTCCCATTAAGAGTTTTCTGGATCAAACCCTTTGGTAATACTTTGTGTTTCACAGATGCAGATGTTAGAGCAAGTACAGGTCCTGGCAAGAGAGAGAAATAGGCAGGAAATAATGGAAAATAGGTGAAGATCTCAATGAAAAGTAAGTGGTAGAACTAGTGATAGACTTTTGGAGAAAACATGAAATACAGAACAAAGAAGGGACAAAGGAACAAGGAGTCACAGTAACATTGTGTTTGAAAGGGGGGGGGCTGCAAAAACTTCCAAAAGGAAAAAAAAGCTTTTTATTTGTGAAAATCGTTAGCAAGTCTAAGGACAAATTTCTAAGAACACTTAAAAATCTGTTATTAGAAGATTTACAATGCCCAAAAGATATTATATTTTACTGAACAAAGACACCCCCCATCAATTGTACTTACCACACATTAAATTATATACTTCAATGTTTTCAAATGGATCAACTTGAGTACGAAACTTGAATCCTGGTCCAAAACCAATAAAGATAGCCTAGGATTTACAGAGAAAAGTAAACTCTGCAACTCTGTTTAAGACAAGTTGAAATAGAGAATATCTTCATAGTCAGAGGGTATTTTCTTCCAAGAACTTAATCTTTACTTTGCCAACGTAGTATAGATCAAGTCAAAAGCATGTTTATTCTTAAAAAAGGTAAATGTATAAGCATAATTTTTAAAAGTATAAAAGAGTATTAGGAAACCCGACTGTCTCATTGTTGCCTTCAGTCACTTACGAAGTCCCTTGCTCTTCCCTGCTTTTGAAGAAGTTAAATTCGTTTTCTTAAATGCTTTAAAGACATTCAATGGAAATGTTGACCCAAAATAACCATCACATTTCATGCCCTGTAAACAATCTGGAAGCTTTTAACTTAGGGCTATAAAAACATCTGTTGGTAGCAATGTTTTAAATGGTTTAAACAACAGCAAGATCCTAGGCTTCTAAGTCTGGTTTGCAGCTGTTCTTTCTTCTTCTTGCACCACTTCCTGAGCTGTACTGGCACAAGCTATTGTGCAGCCATACAGTGAACCTAATCCAGGAACACAGCCAGCTCAAAAAACTTTCTTTTTTCCTGCTGGCTCTTTTCCTTCTGGTTCAGTTCCCCGACCTACTTAATGCTGCAGCCATGCAAAGCTTACACTAGCATTGAGCCGGGTTTGCTGCAGGAATAAGAACAAGGAGGCAAGAGCAGCAAATGCTTAAACTCAACTGCTGCCAAAAAGATTGTTTTTAAACTTCTCCTGAGATATTCAGCTTACCTTTAATTAAGTGAAACAGATTGCACCCCTCTATGGTATCAAGATACTAAATTGGCGATGGATGCTTTGCACTCTATAGCTTCTTCCTGGGTAAGATCTCAAAACTCTTTGCAAATAATGCAATTATCAGATTTCATAGTTGAGTGGTAAAAATAGAGGCTAAAACCTCAACTCCAACTTCTTTTTTTGCGATTAAAGCATAACACAGGCTGTCATTCTGCAACTGTTGGTACTAAAATCTGTAGGCTAATAATTTACTCAGCAAGCCTAATTTGAATCAGATAAGGCAGGAACACACTACCTCCTTTCTAGTGAACTAGGTAGTTACAGAGTATGAAATTTATGCTGTTATAATGTTAGCCACAAAAGGATAAATTGTATCTGTTTTAAGACCAATTAGGGATGCTACCAACTGACAAGCCTAAGCCTGGCAAAAGAGTTCAAATAGAGTCAATCTACTGAAAAAAAGTTACACAGTCAAACTAGCAGACAGAGAATATACTAAGCTGGCATTCGGCATCATGTGACCTTGCCAGTTGCAACGCATCACCAGGTACCCTATCAACAGGTTTTCCATTGTCAAATAAGGGAGGAAGAGTACCCTGGAAGGGTAAATTGATACAAAATTAAACACAGGTTTTGGCTAAGTTTTCAAAAAACAGTTTGAGGCCAACACTGCATAATTGTAAAAGACATGAAAAACAAGGCTTTTAAGAGAAATCTATGCTTTACATGGACTACATAGGTCTTTTCATAAAACTTGTTTTCAATAGCCTTTTTAATACAGGGTTCGTTCTTTATAGATGTGTTTACACATATTCACTGTACTAGTACCAAGTACCTCACCACCGTTAGTGGATTTTATGCTGAAAACATCTTTTTGAAATGAAGAGTATTGCATTTCATTTTATTGATAGCAGAAACTAAAGCAAAGGATAGGTTAAGTTACTTCTCCAAATTAGATGGAGCTGACTAACGATCTGATTTTGTTTCCCATTTCCCATCTCTTCCCATTTCTCATTAAAGAGAAGAATTTCGAGATTCTCCTTATTTTAAACACAACTGACATGATTTCTCCTGAACACACTACCTCAAAGCAATGATACATGATCTGTCATGAGACAGGAGAATTACAGAGTTGAGAAATCATTTAGTCAACTTTTGCAGAAGACAGAATCAAAAGTAATTATGTTATTTCTGAAAGATGCTTGTCTGACCAGGTGTTAGGTCATTCCTGTGGCGAAAGCTCCACAGACTTCCAGGGCAAACTGTTGTACTCAATAATGGTTAAAAAAGTTTTCTAATAACCAAAATCAACTTTTCTTTATTGCAGTTTAAGCCTGTTACTTCTATTCTTAGGCGAACGAGAAAAAGAATGGACTAGCCCTACAGACCAGGGGACTAGCTGGCTAGGGAACAATGTTGTTTACAAGGGTCTGGGTGATATAGCGGACAGCAAGTTGATCATGAGCCAGCAGCACACCCTAGCAGCAAAGGAGGCCAACAGCACCCCATGCTGTACAAACAGAAGCTCCGCCAGCAGAGTGAGGGAAGGGATTATATACCCCTCTCTACTCAGCATTTCTTTAGGCCACATCGGGATGCTGCACCTCCAACATAAGAATGACATCAATAAACAGTCATTGAAAATTCAGTGGAGGGCCCCTAAGGTGGCTGGGGGCTGAAGCTCTTGCCCTGCAAAGAACAAATGCTTATCCAGCATGGAGAAGAGACTGCTTCAGGTGAACCTAACAGCAGTCCCCCAGTACCTACAACGATGTCCTCAAGGAGGCAGAACCATGCTTTTCAGTGCTACACAGTAGGAGGCAGAGAGACAACATCCATAAATTGAAACAAGACGTGTTCTGGCTGGCTATAACTAAAGACATTTACACCAGGATGACAGTCAGGCAGTGGAATGGGTTAATCAGAAGTCATGGAGCCTCTACCCTTACAAGTTTTGAAGACGCATCTGCATAAAGCCCTGAGTAATGTGATCTGATCTCACAGTTGACTGTTTTGAGTCGAAGGTGGGACTAGAGACCTCTTGAGGTCCCTTCCAATCTGAACTCTCTTAAGATCTACACTTACTGTATTTGAGGAATTGATGAAATACGTTTTCTCTTTTTCTGCTTTTACTGTTACAACATAACAACAGGGCATGATTTTATATGCTTACCACCACAGTGAAATCTCTGGGGTAAGTCCTTGTGGGTTTCTGCCCAACTCTTATGACAATAGAATCTGACCCTGTGTGGGTTACCCAGTGTGTCACAACAGCAGTACTATAAATGCTTGATTTCTTTAATTGCAGACAGAATAATATCACAGATCTTACAAAAAAACCCCAACTCATCACCCAGCAAACACAACATCCAGAAACAGAAGGAACTAAAAGTAAGAGCTAGCATAGGTTTAAGTCTCACCTGCATACTGGGGATGCGATTGTCTGAGCCATGAAATCCACCTGTGCAGCTTTTAATCTCAAGTGGTTTCCTATTAAAAATTCAGTGTATATAACTCACACTTTACAAATCATATCAATATAAAATACATTAGTGATGCATTGTTTACTTGCCTATTTAAAAATTCTTAGAACCTTGTCTGTAGGGAACAGAAAGCCTTTAAGCTCTAGAAAAGAATGCCTTTACAATCAGAATGATAGTTTTCTCTGCAAATGTTATCACTTTGGAATTCTCAAGTGTCCAGAGTCATTTAAAGTCAAATATCAGATGACATATGAACAAAATGTTTCATCTCGGGATAACAAGTTTTCACTTCACTGTTAGTTGAGTAACAGAACTTTAAAATATTTTATATAAGTAGATTCTTATGATTTTGTTTGGTTTTTTAATAAAAATTCTAATGTAATTTAGAGCATTCAGCTGGGCATCTTACAGTCTAATAAAAACAAATCTCCAACATATGCCAGGTCCACACGTATTATTTAAACATGTACAGTTGTGGTAACCCAAACCCGACTTGCACGACTTACACACGTTTACGGTTTTATTACAACAGGACTTACTGAATACATGGACTGAAAAACTCTTCGATGATGAAAGCCTTGGAGAATCACAGAGGTTTTCAAAATTATATTATTATAGTGGATGACATTATTCTGGCAGTTGTAAATTCATTGGTCAGAACATGCAAGGTAATTAACAACAGCGGGCTCAGTAAGTTCCATGTGCGCCAGTGGATCACTCACAAGACTAATTCAATGGAGTAGTTATGCACATGCTCAGCTTTCATGACTCACTTTAGAAATTCCTTAAGCATGGCAAAATGTGCTCAAGTATCTCACAAAGGAGACCTTAGCTTCCAATATCAGTGTCAAAGCCTGCTACTGTCTCTGCTGAGTATGCAGGTAGTATGTACATCTGCCAGTTTAGAATTGAGTCTCCTCAGGACAGCAAACTGTAGAGAAAAGCATGCACTGTTTCTTTACAATGTCCCTTTGCTATGAGAAACAAAAATACCACGCTCCAATAGCTATCATTGAACTCTAAGCATCTGGAAGAGAAAAGCTATGAGAAAACAAGAAATTATTTGCTGTATAATCAAGTACTGAAAAACGTAACTTACCTAGCAAGCTGCCATTGAGGGTCTAAATAGAAGTGCAATGGTTCAATCCGGTCGTTATAGGAATAATGGAAACGCTTGGGTAGCAGCTGTTTCATATAAGCTTTGAAAGGCTGATTTGGTTCCATGCACTGAAATGTTTAAATTAAAACAAAAAATGTACATTTCACCAAACTTTTTTTGTGTCATGCACAGCTTAAGAACTTCAATGAAGCACTTCAATTGCAAAGGGTCTGCACTAAAGACAATGAGACTCCATCACGTTTGGAGGCGTATGGTCAGAAACACAAATCTTAATAACTATTTAAATAACAAATACTGGCTGGTTTTGCATTCAGTAGTTATTAGAAGAATATTTATATTGGATTATGGACATAACTTACTCTCTTTTTTCTTACAGCCTATGATTGTACAGAACCAAACAGAATTGCTTAGAATTAATAAGAATTACAGTGAGACATGAACATCATGATATTTTCACAAGTGGTAGGAAACTATCCAGTGCAATAATTCTACAGCTCTGTNATATTGGATTATGGACATAACTTACTCTCTTTTTTTCTTACAGCCTATGATTGTACAGAACCAAACAGAATTGCTTAGAATTAATAAGAATTACAGTGAGACATGAACATCATGATATTTTCACAAGTGGTAGGAAACTATCCAGTGCAATAATTCTACAGCTCTGTAACCACAGAACC
>VZSC01000676.1:392-19303 GCA_013398225.1 Steatornis caripensis
GGGCGGGGGGCGCCCGCGGGCCGCCGGCGATGGCGAACCAGCTGGTGATCCTCAACGTCTACGACATGGTGAGTGCCCGGCCCGCCGCCAGGCACCCGCCGCGGCAGGCAGGCCCGGCTCGGGGCCGGTGGAGGCAGCGCGGCCCCGCACCTGTGGCGGCGGGCGGGGGTCCCGGCCCCTCCCGGCAGGGCCGCGGCGGCCTGAGGCGCGGAGCGTCCTGCGGGGGCGGCGGGGAAACTTTTCCTGCCCTTCCCCTGCCCAGAACTTTCTTATTGGCAAGATATCTTGTAAAGATTACACTGTTAATTGCAATTGTTCTGTTTGTCCTAAAGTAAGTTTAATAAAGCTTCATAAGTAAATAAATGGTTGAAATTCTCATGATCACTTTATTTGATATTCACAGTNGCGACGGAGCGGCAGAAGGAACCGGGGCGGGGGGCGATGACGCGTGCAGGTCCGGCGGCTTTTACAGATCTTTTGTGATCCCCAACCCGAGTTCGCAGTGCTGCGGACCGCGTCTCGTAGTGACGGGTAGAGCCGCCGCTCCCTGTCGCCGGGGAAACTCTTCCCCTTCCTTCTTCTCCCTGCCGCGAATGGGTAGGGAGACGCGAACGTCCCCGAGCTGGTCCTCCCCCTCTGCTCCTGCCCCCGGGGCTCGGCAGGGGGGAGGCCCAGCCCTCTCTGCTCCTGAAAACCGTGAAACCGGCTCATTTTCCAGCGGCACAGCAGCTAGGGATGACCGCTGTCTCCGTAGGGATAAGAGTTTTTTAGCGCTGTGCCGGTAATGTTTTTTTTTATGGACCAGAAATTTTGAACAGCTTCAGTATGGCTGCAACTTGGGAGAAATCAGGCAATTGCTCCAGCTCTGTTTGCAGTCCTATGAGCTCACCTTCCTTCATTTCTGGGTAATCTTTCCGTGACACCTACAGCAACTGTTGCATTGTCTTACGTTCGGCTAGAAGCTGCTCAAATGCCATGGTAACAAATGAGGTCTAAGTACCTGCATAGAACCGGAGGTGTGGATAAGTAATATTAAGAAAATATTATCCGTTAATGCGTTTCAATCGCTGGAAATTAGAACAAGTAGCACTAGTTGTCAGACCGTGTTTTGAGTCTACTGATAGAGGGAGAGTGAGATTGACAACTAGCTTCAGGTAACACTGTGTTACTTAGCTGATTTTGGATAGGCTTTCCCTACCACCTTTATTTTAAAGTGAACTTCTGGTGTTTTAAAAGGGTGGATGTGTGTAGTGTAGAGTCAGTGACTGCTGGCAGAAAGAAGATGCAGCTTGTTTGCTTGGGAATACTCAGGCTCTAATGCTAGAATATTTAATAGAAATCAATAGGGAGCTATCTGGCTTGAAATTAAAATTATATAAGAGATTATATGAAGTAGCCTGATGATTTTCTTTCACCCTGATACTTACTATAGAAAGCAATGTCCCTGACAAAGGATTTTGTTTTTTATTGTTTCCCCTTCTGCATCTGATTTTGGTCTCCAGCAAGTATAACCTGTTACTTCTACTTTGGTTTTCCCTCATTGTAGAGAATGAGGGGAGGCTGGAGACGAGAGCAGGCTACTGACTGATTTTTCTGAGAGATGGGGGGGCAAAAAAAAAAAAGTAGTCATTGCCTATCTGGTTGAGCTCATATGTGATGCCGATATGACAAAAAGTTAGTGTGCCTTATTTATACTAGACTTAAGGAGGGAAGGGTGCTCTGTCACATGCATGTGTGTGCCTTCTCTGGACTGCAGTAAAAAAATATACATTGGAGAAGTTCTTTTAATATGAAAAGAGATGGTTTTGCATATATTAACTGTAAATATTTGTACAGAGAAAGAACTAGGACTTCAGTTTCAGGGCTTCTACGTAAGATAGTATCTTTGAAGTCAAGGCTTGACACAATTCCGACTCACTAAGATGAAAGGCTCAGTGTTCTCACAAAGTCTTGCTTAGCTGTGCAAAGCATGGCCTGGGCCAGTTCATAGGCAGGCTGTGAAAACTAACAGAATGGACTGTCTCTCCTGTGTCAGTGCCTGCCTGGAAAGTAATGCCATGGCCTCTGTGAGAAACTCCCTTCTTGCTATGATGATGGCATTGGTGGGGTGCAACTTCAGCATGCCTTTTCTTTTTCTCTTGTGATAGTCTACTCTTTCATTCACATGGTTCTTCATCTCTTACTCCTTAGATTTCTTTGCTGCAACTCATATCCTCCTTTCTTTTTCCTCCAGAGCTGAATTAACTGTGATCAGTTTTACTGCAGCCATACTAGGAAGGCTGACAGTTGACAGGAGGGGAAGGGAAAAAAAAAAAAAAAGCAACAGGAAGGTTGTGCTCATAAAAACTAGTGTCATACTTTTCCTTAGGACATGTTGGGGACTGATAGTTGTCCTGTCGTGAGTAGTGGGGTAAGCATACATCCAGAAGTAGCATAGTCTCTAAAGCCACCATCTGTGGAAGAAACTTGTTCTCCAAAAGAAGCAAGCAAGCACGTTTGCAGATGTTTGATCACATGTAGGGGTGACTTTTTGTGCGTTGGTCTGCAGTCGTGGTATTTGTTGAAGCTGTAGATCACCGCAAATTATACACAGTGTAAGCTGAGACCACTAAGCAGAGTATTTCCATATCCTACTTGAGCTTTGTTTGTTGTTTTATAACCATGTCTACATTATTTGACCATTAGAGAAACAGATTGCCTTTAAATGGGAAATAAAAACTGAGGCTCCCACAGTGTCTCAAAGATACTGTCAGTATACATCCATCCTCAAACTGTTCGGCGTTAAAATGTCTTGATCCATTTTAAACTTGTTTGAAGCAGGAGCTTAAACTAAACCCTTTCTTTCATGTTGCATTGCAGTTACATTACTGCATGGAAACAGGCTGCTGAAATCAATGATACTGTGTTGTTTGGAGGCACTAATAGTGGGAGGTAGAAGGGAAGAGTCTTTCCTAACAGCTATTTTGAAATTCTGTTTATTCATCAAATCCTACCAGCTGTGTATTGAGGCACTAGCAGGTTTACTGTTTGCTTCTGACATTTCATGTCACTTGGAGGTGGGCTTAGGGTTTTTTGTATTTTAGATGTGGGATTGGGTTTTTTGTTTCTCTTTTGGAACAAGGAACCACCGTTATTCACCTGGCTGACAGAACCAGCACTGCTATAATTGCATCAGTCGTGTGAACAACTTTATTTTAACCCGAGTGCTAACTGTAGCTTCATTTCCCAGACAGCTGCTTGGGTATGTGGGGGTGACCTTGCTACTGTTGAAACTCCTTACAGGACTGAGTTGGTTGGTTTTGGAGCGTACACCCTTCCATTGTCCTTAGCGCTTGAAAAAGCTAAAATCTTTGATAAAACCAGAGGGTGAGGAGGGATGCATTTGTTGTACAAGAAAGCAGCCTTTCAAGTGCTGGTAACTTTATGGAGGGAGAGAAGCTTAAGGGCATATTTATGTGCCGCAGTTGATGCCTTTGAAAATCTTTTATGATCATTAAAAGGGTAGGGTGAAGACTTCAATATATTGCGTTTTGAGAACTGGGGTACTTTGTAGTTTGATTTTAACTAACTGCTATTTTTAGGAGTCTAGCTTTTTTCTGCCTGAAGTAGCATCATATTTTTTCCCTTGTCAAATAAGGCTATAGCAATCTAAAGTATTAACATAAATGAAAGCTCTGAAGAAAGTAATGAAGATGTTTTTGAAGCACTGGGATTAGTGTTTTTCTTTCATTTCAGTAACAGACTTTATTGTGCACATAGAAAAATAACTTCTCCAATATTTTCATTCTGATAGTTGCATTCAACATGAATTCCTGTTTTACAAGACTGACGCTACAAAATATTGAGGATATGGAATTGTGCTTCTTCTGTACATTCTAGTATGGCAAAATTCTTATCAAGACTAAATGAAGGGAATCCAGTTTGTGTAATGGAAGCAAGGATGTAGCTCGGGATCCATTTGGGATTCCAGAACTTACGGCATGTTACTGAACCAGCAAGCTATATAGATGTAATTTAATTTACAATCTTATATAGGACTTACAAAATAAAATCTTTTCAGTGGTAGCCAAATTCAGCATACTTTAAGTTGGGTTTGTCCTGCCTTTCTTCCTTCAGTGAGATAAGGCGTTTTGTTCAATAAGAAAATGTGACTAACCTTCCAATAGTTGATCCAGATTAAGTAATAATTAGATATAATTACTGTTCCTAGGGGGAAAGTAATTCTGCCTTATTGAAATTCTTTTATCTTCAATTAACCTACTCTGTTCTTACTGGAAATATTAAGTGCCAGCTTTTGCTCTAGGCACTTCTTCCAAAGCTGCTAACATTTGTTTAATTTGCCACGAGTGCTCAGTTTTTATAGTCTAGTGAGCCCCGTGTATTTAGATGGTACAATAAGGAGGCATGCATACTTGAATGGCACCGGACTTGCTGAACGCCATGTCAGAGCAGCTTCCCATCCCGTTTGTCTGCTTCTGTACGGATCGACGAGGAGGGTTGGTGACAGATTTTTCTGTCCTCTCCCTACACCTTGCATTAGGTTTCATGGGGTTGTAGGAGGGGAGGAGCATGAATAATGTTTTTCTCTTTTTCTGCCTAGTAACAAACTAGGCTTTATTACTTCTGCTGCTTATGGGGTCTCTCATGTAACTTTTGTTCCATTTTCAGAGAGCAGTGATAACTTTGCTTGGCATTAACAGATCCGATGTGTAGGTTATTTGGGATTCAGAGGCCGGACCCAGAGTTTTCTGGCCAAATAGGTGTGAGGGAGATGAAATACTAGAGCACCAGGGACCCTAACTTGCTCAGTTCTAGATTACGTACATTTGGATACACCTTCTCATTAAGCAAACATGCTTTTCTTCCTGTGCTGGCAGACTGTGTGTTGAATGTGCCTATGGTTTTCACTATAAATATAATCCTAAAACTATTTTGAGATGGTCAGCTGATAAAGTGTGGGATAGGACTGACTTCAGAACTGAAACAGGTTTATGTTGAAGTAGCTCTTCCATTTTCTTGGGGGCTTTGATTTCACTTCAGTGAACAGAATCCATTTTTTTTATGCTCACAAACCCATTAAGTTAGTTGTGTAGTCTTAACATCGTCCTCCTTCCTTCCCCTCTTCTTGTTTTCTCCCTGTTCTGTGTCCTTCTATACAGAGTAAATCTGACTCGGTGTATTTCTGGATGTTGCTTGATCATACGGACTAGCCCTCTGCTCTTTTCTGGGGGGAGGAAGGAAAGAACTGCTAAGCCCTTTAAATAGACTAAGTTGATGATTTAGTGTAGTCATCCATACCCCACTAGCTAACACAGCAGTGCACTGACAAAGCCAGAAATTAAAGCAAAGGGTAAAGTTTAGTCTTAAGCAGAATTTATCCACAGACCTCAGTGAGCCTTAATTTTAAATAAATATAAAGAGCAAAATCTGTCTTCTGTTAATTCGTGTTGACAAAATTTCCCACAACTGGCTGGTCTATAGAAGAGAACATCAAATCCTCAGCATCTTGTTATCCAGGTGGTCATTTGTGTCCTGTGCCTGCTAGCACAGTTGTGAATTTTAGGCTGGAAAAATCACGTGCTGATGCGTGGCAGCTGCTGGTAACTGAATTTGAGGGACTGTTTATTTTAGGTTTGATGATACTTAGAATCCTAAGGATGACTGTAAAAGCCAAATACATCCATATCTTACACCTGAACATTTGTAACTTCTTGCCTGGCTTGCTCTTTTTAGCCATTTAACTTGCCTTGATTTTCATTAATAGCTTCTTAGTCCAAAGTTTAGTGTATCATTTTTATTGGGAGAAAACTAGCTTCCAGAAACGCACATTACACGCGGTAATGTTTGTAGTGGCCCTGTAAATTATGCACTAACTCCAGCTAGCACATCTTAACAAAGTGTGACACCTGTGACCTTTTTACATTTTTATCACCAGTTGTGCTGTTTTAATAGTGACTTCACATCTGAAAATACTTAGTATGTTAACAGGTTGTGTAAAGAAGATAGCTTCTTTTTCTTCCTGTTTGCTAAACAAATACTAATTTGCTGGGGGTACTAACTCAGTCTGTGTCCTGCCTGCCAGCTGACTTTCTAAAGTCTGCTTTGTAGAAGTTCGCAGCGGTGCCCTTTGGGACCAGATAACCTGGGAGGAAAAATCTCACTACTGGAGTAATTGACAAAATAATGTTTTCCTTGTATTTTTGAGAGGTTTTTCTTGCTAGCCAATTTTGCTTTTAAGGACACAACAGGTTTTTTTATGTTTTAGCCCTTGTTTGAGGTTTCTTTTTAAATTATGTGTCACTTGAAAATTTTTACCACTTGGAGACTGGTATTTTGAGGGTGGTGATGTAGCCAAGGAGACACAGTAATTTTGAGGTAAGTTTTGACAGAACTATGTGCATCTTTAAGGTCTTGAGGGTAATAGTTAGCTCCTGCTAGGCACTCACTGCTGCATTTGAAAAAGAAAAGAGAAAGCACTAAGGGAAGGGTTTTTTCCTTCTTTTTTTTTTTTTAAATTACCACTTCCTGGTTTCCTTTTGAAATGCAGCTATTATCTGTTGGCTGCAATAGAAGTGGTATATTGGAAACAGGTGTCAGACCTACGCAAAAGACTTACACCTGATGTATGGAGACACCTACATCAGGAGCCTGGAGAGACCTTGGTGCCTTGTATGGTAACCACTGACTGAGTATTCAAAGACAAAATATACTAAGGTAATTTCAATCCATCTCACATATCTCTGAGTGTCGTGTGCTCATCTGGTCATAAGAAAAAGTGTGGCCATTGCTATAAATGACAGTTGGTGTGTGTATATTGCAGTCCTACGTTCTGATGTTACTTTGGGGGGGAAAAAAAAAGTGTTCCTGCAATATTGCTGCAGTTTATTCTAGAATGTGTTCCTAATGGAAAACTTTCCAACCTGTAACTTGTTGACAAATCGAAAGTTGACCTGCATTTCTCCCAGGTACGATCTCTGTGATTGACAGATATTGACAGCACTAAAACGCCGGAGCAGAACCTAATGGAACGAACTCAGTGTGTGCAGTGGGGGAATTTTAACGGCATGTTCTGTTCCATAAAATGGGTTATGCCATTTCACTTTGTGGTAGGGTTTTATGCTTTTGGTGTGGGGCACAAATACATGACAGTCTATCTGCTATCAGAAGACAAATCTGTATTGGAAACTAACTGGAGTTCTTTTTGTTTTCTTCTCTCTTTTTAGTATTGGATGAACGAATATACTTCTTCCCTTGGAATTGGAGTGTTCCATTCGGGTATAGAGGTGTATGGCCGAGGTACGTACGAGAAAAACGTAACTTACTCTCTGTTCCAGTAATGCTGTTGTTTAAACATTTTTCAGGTAGTGAGGGAAGTCTGGCTCCTGAAACCTATTCAGCAGTTTTCTCTTAAAGTTCTCATCTCTTCTGCCTCTGGAAAGAACCTTGGATATGAATAATCCGGTGGTCATCTTGCATTCTTGTATAAAGCTATGCAACCATGAAAAAGTGTGCAATTTATTCAGCTAGACATAGAAGTCTTTATTTTAGGTTTTGAAATAACTGTTGTTAAAACAAATGTATGCTTCGTGTAAGTAATCATGTTTCCTCAGTGTTCTGCCAGCACTTAGTGCACGGAGTGAATTTTTAACTGCAGAAGCAATAGCCTGTTGCAGAAAGGCACCTAAAAGTGCACGATGCTCAGGAAAAACTCTATTCCTATTGGTAGGTTCGTTTGTTGGAAAGAGACAGTTTCTTTAAAAGGCATCTCATGCATACTGTTCACAAAAGATACACTTGTGATAAGTAACAGTGATACATTCCGATTTTGCTTAACAGGTTGTACTTTGGGGGTGCAGCTTCCTGATCTGTTCAGGCCACTTTGAATCTCCGCTGCTGCCAGAAGTTGTTTCCTAGCATGCTGTAGCACAGGCTGGAGTCTGAGGTGCTCCTGTCTAGCAGTATAATGACACGCTGAGGTGACGGTGTTGCTAAAAATAGTCCATTTAAAGAAGAAAAATCTATTTCAGTTCTTTTTTTGGAATGTGTTTGGAGGTGAGGGGAAAGCAGCAAAAGGTGTGGCATGCAATCCAAAGACTGCATTGCCCAAAGTTATCTTAAACTACAGATGATGTTTCAGCTACTATAATGGTCACACGTAACTGGGTTGGCAAGTGTTATCAAAGCAACAAATTTACAAAATACAGTGCTTATTGTTAAAACTTTTTTTGGATTTCTTTTAATCCAAACTAGAAAGACCTGACACTCAATAGTGCTGTGCCCGAAACCCAGCTCTTGAGCTGTTCCAAACACATGTGCCTCCCTTCCTGTTCAGATTATAACAGCTTTCTCATACAGCGGATCATACCCCTGCTAGAACAATGACTTGCATTTTTCAGGGTAGATCAAACTTTATTTATTAACCTGTTGTAAAAAAGATTATCCACAAAACTGAATGCTAGACTTGGATGATGTGTTAGGAGTTTTGAGGAAAGGAAGCATGAAGTCATGCTTAAAGCTTTTTATTGTACTCTGCGTGTGGCGTGCTGTGTTATCTTACAGACACAGAAGGAAGCTAAAGCACACCATGGTATTTTCATGTACTGTAAGTGCTTATGCTAGCAGATGCTACGTGCAGACTTCAGGTGCATGCACTGGTTTACTTTCTTGTTATAGTGAAGAACTCGGGGCTGTTGAACTCTTGCAAATCAAGAAATTAAAACAGCTATTAAGTCACTGCTCGCTGCCACACTTCAGCTGTAGTGTGCACTGAATAGAAGCACTATCAGACCTTTGAGGGTGCAGGACTTTGAATCCCTAATCTATAAATACGTAAGTGGACTTTTAAAGACAAGCACTTATAAACGTTTGTAGGATTTACAGTTTAACTTGTAAATCCTCGCTTATGCAACAAAAACAATAAATACTTACTGTAATGTGACTCAAGTTAAACCTGTATGCTGATGTAGGAAATTTCCTGACAGTTTTCACTTAGGTTGACTAGTAACTCACAAAAATATTCATTTCTAGCTCCTTGCATTTATTACCTTTGTAAATAAAATGTATGGTTTCTAGCCTTAGGTCCTTGTGAAGTGATCTCCCAGTCAGTGAGGTCTGCTGTTCTTTAATGTCATCGTATGCTGGTTTTGTTAAATCTGAGTTTTCTCTTTCAGAATTTGCCTACGGTGGTCATCCATATCCTTTTTCTGGAATATTTGAAATTTCACCAGGAAATGCTTCTGAGCTAGGAGAAACATTTAAATTTAAGTAAGAGAGACATCTACTTTCTTGCTTTTGAGAAGGCATATTAAAAAGACAACTTGTTGCATTTATTTTTAGGTTAGATGTGTTGAATGATGCTACAGGATTTCTGACTTTCTGAGAAAGTAGTGTGTTTTCTTTACTTAGAAATGAAAGATGGACAAAAGTGATGAGATAGCAAAGAACATTATTTTTAGCAAATGTGTACAAATTATGTGGACATGTGCCTAGCTTTTGTTATTCATACAGTATATACAACGGGATAACTTTTTCAAGGTAGTGAATTTTTTATTCAAAGAAAAAGCTGAAAAATGTTGCTCTTCAAGATTTTCCCATGTCTCTCTCCCACTTTCTCAGTGTGATTGCCGTGACCCTTCCCTGTATTACAAGCTATTATCTGTTCTCAACTGTCTCTTAGAAACAATATCCTTTGAGGAGGAGGGGAAAATTGCATCCAGTGTTTGCCAGAGTTAAGTTGCAAAGAACTCAGGTGAGCTACAGGTGGACAATTGGCGAGGAAATAATCTCTGATAATAAAGATGGAAGTGGTGCTGTAAAATGGAGTAGAAAGAAAGAATCTAAAGAAAGAAAGAACCTGTGTCATAGAAGCTTGATCACCTTCTACTCTCTCTGTTTCTCTTCTAGAGAGGCTGTGGTTCTAGGCAGTACTGACTTTATGGAAGATGACATAGAAAAAATAGTAGAAGAACTTGGAAAAGAATTCAAAGGAAATGCTTATCACCTAATGCACAAAAACTGCAATCACTTTTCTTCAGCTTTATCTGAGGTAAACAAACATGAAGGTCTCCAGAAAGGTCCTTCCCCGGTGGCTATGGAGCATCAGCTCCTTCCTGTCCTTTGGAATGTTTGGCCTAATTTCCAGCTTCCTATCTCTGTTGCCTTGGGCAAATGTAACCGTTTTTAAGGTTTTATTTGTGCTTTTGTCTGAAGCACAAGATTTTGCTGCCAAAAATGCTAAATATTGTTTTCACACACAGTTTGTGTTAGAGGAGGGGTGCATTCCTAATTGAGAGACCTAATAAATAAAGTATTCATGGGATTTTGGAATAATTTCAGATGCTTCAGAGATCACTACTGAAGATAAAACCACGTGTTATTTTTATCAGTATTTCCCAACAGAGCTATCGTGCTGAAAATAAATGTTAAAGTTATGACCTACTGTTAAAGAGTAACAAAGGCATTGAAGTTTCACAGACAATGTTAATCTTCTGCTTAAGAGGCTTTTGTCAAGTTATTGCTCTGCCAGCACCTACGTCCTGATCGTGTAGACACCTGAGTGGTCGTGCAAAGTATCTGACTGAGGAGTTGAATGGGCTTTGCTTTTTCCCTTCAGCTTTATGTTAACATGATCAGTTTGCCAATGTGATTGAATGCCCGATCGCTCACATGTATCAACACAAGGGAAAGGGTCAGGAACAAGTAACCTAGGACAAAGAGAGGCATGGCAGTTGTGATTTTTATCGGTAGCTGGCAATCTGTGCTTGTCAGAATTTATTCTAATGTTTCACTGAAGCACTCCAAAAAAGGGATGGTGAACTTCCATAAAATGTAGTTGTTCTTTTTTTCAAAATAGTTAGCAGCACATTGATTGTATAGCCTGTGTTTTATGTAGGTTGTTTGATCTTCCAGTGGTACTGGAAAATTTTATTGAGATGATGATTCACTGCAACAGTGGTACAAGTAAGGAGGGTGAGACACCAACAAAGCTGCAGTTGGCATGAAATCTGGCCTATATGGCCAGGTTTTTGCCATACTTTTCAACCGCGTGGTCATGTTGTTTCTGTTTTATTTCTTGTCCTATTTAGTGTTCAAATTGACTATGAAAACAGGGATATAATTACAAGTTAAATGCTGCTCAGTTACAGCAGAGTAATGCTCCCATTAGGTATGATTTTTCTCCAGATTTGCACTGGAGTAAGTAATACCAGAAGTGAATGTGGAGGTAGGTGAATAAAATAGCTCACTCCTTGAATAGTGACAATGAAACCATTTAATGACTGATGTACAGTAAAAACAAGTATTTAAAGCAGCTTTGTTTATTTTTGCGGAGTTGAAACCAGCTTTGCATTGTGTAGCTTCTCTTGTTCCAGTGAACCTAAGTGTACACACCATTGCTTGGCCTGTGTGCTGTAAGATGGTGACGTGTTGTGCAAAGGCATCAGAGGCCATCATGGTAAATAGCCTCGGCTGGATGCATAACTCCACGTAACTGTAGTGTTGACACTGTCACCTCGACCACTTGATTTCAGGCTGCTTTTTTGTAATGGATTTCTCCTGCAGTTTCTGTTTCTGGGGAATGAACGGTGAATAAAAAGCACACCTTAACACATTTCTTTGCCTTTTAAAAAGTCACTTGAAAAGAGCGAGGTGGTTAGGCTTTTCAGGACTTCTAAAAAAAGCATAGAACCATGTGTCAGACTCTCGCAGTGGAAGACAAGTCTCCTTGTGTGACTTGGGATGCTGCTTTCACTGATGGCGAAAGTTGTCTTAGTGCAGCTAACTTGAGTGCTTCTCGACTGGTGTTTGTTATGCATAAATGGTAAAGCTGCACAGCCTTTGCGTTTTTATGTACATAATCGTAGTCTTGTTACTGCTGAATCCCAAAGATTAATTAATCCTTTCTTTTCTCTCCTCGCCTAGATTCTGTGTGGAAAAGAGATTCCACGATGGGTGAATCGCCTTGCCTACTTCAGCTCTTGTATACCGTTTCTCCAGAGCTGTCTGCCAAAGGAGTGGCTCACTCCTGCAGCCCTCCAGTCTAGCGTTAGCCAGGAGCTACATGATGAGCTGGAGGAAGCTGAGGATGCAGCAGCATCAGCTTCCTTGGCGAGCTCAGCATCTGGATCTAGAACTGGTCGCCACACCAAATTATAAGTCCTCCTCCAAAGTAACAAACGGTTTGAGATACTTCAGTTTAATCTCTCCAGCAGCTGACTTCCTGACAGAACATGAGAGCTGACTCNATTAATCCTTTCTTTTCTCTCCTTGCCTAGATTCTGTGTGGAAAAGAGATTCCACGATGGGTGAATCGCCTTGCCTACTTCAGCTCTTGTATACCGTTTCTCCAGAGCTGTCTGCCAAAGGAGTGGCTCACTCCTGCAGCCCTCCAGTCTAGCGTTAGCCAGGAGCTACATGATGAGCTGGAGGAAGCTGAGGATGCAGCAGCATCAGCTTCCTTGGCGAGCTCAGCATCTGGATCTAGAACTGGTCGCCACACCAAATTATAAGTCCTCCTCCAAAGTAACAAACGGTTTGAGATACTTCAGTTTAATCTCTCCAGCAGCTGACTTCCTGACAGAACATGAGAGCTGACTCTAGAACATTGTTTTTATATGCAAAAAAGGCTCTCGTCAACCCCTGTTTCAGCTCAGGATTATTTATGTAGTGAAAAGAATTGCTGGGAGAAAAGGGAAGGATTTTGTGTGAAGCCACCCTTTTCATTTTCACCTGTTTGGTAGACCTGGGTTAACTAAACATCTTGTATAAAGCAGAACTTAAATTATTTGTTTACAGTATTGTGTACTGCTGTTTACAAGTCCTGTAAGGACTCCTGCCACCACGGAAGAAGAGAGAATTTGAGTTTGATTTAACTGTCGGTATAACTCAAAAGCAGTGGTATGATGCCCTGGATGAACTCTCCCCTTTGTTTTCAAGATTTAAGGCAGGTGAACGTTAAATTTCTGAGAAATGCCAGAAACTGCTGAACACGATATATGTGAACAGGGTACTGTGCATGTAAAGCAGCTGATGTAAACAGGTAGATTCCAGGATGCAGGGAGACTGGTTTTGTCTGAGATCTGTTAATAGAAGTATGACCTCTACATTAATGAAACTGTGGATTTTTGCACATATGAAGGGAAATTTCTATCTCATTACAATGCACATTGATCATCCCCCCCACTTCTTTTTTTTTAACTCAGCCATGTAGTTTGCATCCCATCTTCTGTCTGTATTTACAGTCTTATTTCAACCAGGATTTAGACGTGTGAGTATCATCTGTTAGAAGCATCAACAAATTTTTCACTGTTTGCTTTACTTGATTTCAAACTTGTATATAAAAGTTAGTACTTGTATTCTTTTTTTGTTTCACATAGTTTGGAATAGTGTAATACAAGCCATTTATGGTTGGGGAATGGCCTTGCTTCCTGCTGCTGATTTTGCTTCATTTGAGTTTGTAAACATTCGTGTCCTTTTTTTTTTTTGAGCTATAAATTCCTGCCCAGTTGTGCATATCCGCACAAACATAGAGAAATCCTAATTTATTTTCCCACAGTGTCTATCTGTGGCATTACGTTTCTTGTCAGATGTAATGAAGAAAAACCTGAAAATTGCTTATGCACCTGCTTGTTTACACAGCAGAACCCACTAATCTGCACACATAATTATATCTGAAGGTAAGAGATACTATTTTCTAAAACACAGAAGTGTTTGCTGGTAGATTATAATTAGAGCTAAATTATAATTAGTGATCAGAATATATAATGGAATGCCTTATTCTTGTTCGCTTACCAAGAGAATTAATGGTTCTTCCAGTCATTGGTGTAAATTAGTGAGGTTCTGATTGTGCACATAAGGATACAGTAGCACAAACGTGAGGGAGGTGAGCTTGTGTGTTTTGTAAGACTTGCTGCCTTAAATTAACAAAAACCATGCTATCCCTAAGCTGATCAGCTCACAAAGAAGCGTGCATTACTAGAAGTAGAAATGATTCTTACGAGCTTTATTTTCAGTCTGTTGCTGGGTTTAGTTTTTCCATTAAGTGAAATACTGACTACAGCTTCTGCTGTTCAGAACGAAAAAAGTCCTCTTAAGAGGCAAGAATGCTTCATGTTATGAATGCCCCTAGCCATGGGTAGTCAGTGCTGTTGAACCCTACGGGAAGGTGCCGCAGGCTGTATCGTAGTAAGAATTCTTATAATCGCCAACTCCGACTGTGTTGGAAATGAGTGGGAGTTTTTCTGCTAGCAGTCGGGTTGAACCCTTTGTCAGACAGTCTTAAGTTTTCACTTATCTTCTGCGATGCAGTGTAGGTACAGAGAGCGAGAGAGAGAGACCCTCCATTCTGGTGGAAAAAACAAGTGAGACTCTTTTGGGAAAGAGTGGGATAATAGTAGAAGTCTCTTTAACTGTCATTTGGTACTTGTTTTAATAATCTCTTCTACCAAGCAGGAAACACTTAAGACTGACAAGTTTACCACTAGCAGCGTTCTCTGTTTGGTTTCCAGAAGCTGGACATACTCATTCTCCCTGTCGACTGCTTTTCCACTTGAATCTCTGAATTTGAGTTCTCCTTTCTTTTTTTCCCGTAGTGAAAATGAATATGGTGGTCTCCAGTCAGCTCTCAAGCATTACAGAACTGAATCTCACACTGCTCACAGCTAAGACAACAGGCCACAGACAGGTTATTTCCTCTGCTGTGCAGCTGTGGTAGTCATCTGACTTAAGTCTCTCGGCCGAGGCAGGTCCTTTATTTCAGCTCAGGGTTGAGGCCACTGATCTAGCAATGTACTGTAGCTTTTCCTAGGTTCTAGGAGAAATAAATAGAATGAATTTTCATTGCTACCTAACTTTTATGTACCAAAATCAGCTTTTTAGGCTTCTGATATATCCAGAGCGCTAGGTCACAAATCTCTACACCTTCATTAACACACACAACTACAGCATGTACAATGCAAGAACATGACGGATCACAGCACAGTTTTTATTTAGAAGTAAAACTAAGACTATTTTTTATAAAGCAGACTGGAAAGTTTGTAACAAAAACATTCATTTTATCGGTAGCTGTACAGGTGAAAATGCTGTCTTTTGCTCCTTTTTTTGTTTTGTTTGTTTCGAAACCATCCACTTGTAAATCCTGTGAGGAAACTGACACCCGAACCCTGAAGGCTGTTGGGTATTGCGTCAAAGCAAGCGGTACTGTAACTTCAGTCACGTGCTGTCAACTCAGCCTCCGCTGGATGCCTCCAAGAAGTCACCCTGCCAGTGGTTACTCCGATTTGTTAGCAATAGAGCAAGTTACCTTTCACCAGCATTACTGCCAAGCAGGGATTACTTTAGTCTAATAACGACCACACTGTGCTAGGACTAGAACACTTCCAAAATGCTGTGAGAAAGCTGGACACCTGTGGAGTCTTTTCCATCAAAACGGGTAGAAAAATATCACTACTTCAGGGTTCTGCTCTGTTTACTTTCTCATTCTTGTTTAATTTTCTGTAAGATAGTAGTTTTGATACGTATTATATTCTTTAACTCAAAGTCATTTTATTTAAATGCCATTTTCTGTTCAGCAAGCCAAAAAAATCCAATGTACTGTCAGCGTGCACCAGTAACTTCAGAGTGGCTTGGTAAAAACATAGTTGCATTATTTACAAAATTTGCGATGCAGTTCTGATCACTATTGATACATGGCAATTTTCACTGTTAGAAGTTGGTTACAAGCTGAATATTCACTGATGCATTTTTTGTAAACTTGTATTCAAGTTTACTGTACTACATAGTATTTGTATGAAATTCAAAGAATTTTGACTTTTGTTACCTGTACATGGCAACAGGTTGTCTAGCATCTGAAACTTAAATCCATCAGTTTATTAAAAATACTTTTATAAAAAAAGACAGTTGGCTGTGTGTGTTATTCCCCTGGTACCTGCAGCTTGTTTTGTCAGCGCCACTCAAGCTGATCTTTGGTTTTGAAAGTTGCTTTCAAAGGACAGTAAAACTATGCAAGGGTTTCCTGTAGTTAAGCTATAGGCTGCCTTTGGTTTGTCTGAGGCATTATTAAGAACCACCAGTTTCTAATAGACAAGTTCAAAATGTTTTCGCATTTGGCGTGCTAACTACAGCTGTTGGGGTATAAACCACTTAGGATATGCTTGGGATTTGTTGCAGGTGTTACATGCCATATTCTACAGATTCGCTCAAAAGCCCAGCTCTGTGGTCTGGATTTGCACCAGACTCAGTGGCCACGGGGCGCGTGGTGTCTGTCACTCCTGCGCTGTGTCAATTCCTTTGAGCAGAGCAGAAGCATCCAGGCTACAGTAAAGCACCAACGGCAACACCAGCCTAAGGCGCTGCTACGTGGGCCATGCCCGCTCCTGCCACGGCTGTGCTGCTGCTGGCATGGCCCAGCACTGATTAAGGCTGGGGAAACTCCCCTGGGTGTTTAATTAAAAAGCTGCCAAGCTATTTCTCACACAGGGCAGTTCAGCAGTTGGGTTGCAGCCTGACCCCCTGCAGAGTTTTGAGGGGTGGTGGCACCTCTGCTCAAAGCTGTGGCTGCTCTGGGCAGCATAGCTGGCAGTTCCTCATTGCCGCGCTGGCTGTGGCGCAGCTGCGTGGTGGGGCAGTTGGCAGTGAGTTCCCCAAACATCCCAAGCTCAGGCATAGAGTTGGCAGCAGCCCTTGAAGATGGGCTCTGTCCGCAGCCAGTGGTGGTGGCTCTGGACTTGGCAAAACGCAGATGAGTGCATGTGTTTTAACAGGATAGATACTTCTCTGCATATTCAGGGCACTGAGAAATTGGGAGCACTCTCCTGTGGCTGTCAAAAGCTGGTGCTGCCCTGCCCCTCTCGCCCCACAGCCAGGAAGGGGATGCTTTTTGCCATGCTTTGCATGCTGAGCCCGGCATCTCTGTGTGCACCGCTAATGAAGATCAGCTAGGACGTGACTTGCTGGAGAAGCTGCCACGATGGAGGTGTGTTCCCTTTCTGACTGCTACTGAACCCTTATCACTAGCAAAGCTGCAAGAGAGTTTGAGGAGCTTGTATCCTATTGAAAGGAAACATGACAACTTTTGACTGTGTGAATTCCAGATAAATTCACTTGGGGCATCCGATGGCTAAGACTGCCTATCTGCTTCTAGGAAGCTGATCGATACACAAAAAATATAGATTGCATTGTTAATGGGTGAGTAACTGAGTTTAACTGAACTGTTCTTGAAGAAAATAGAAATGCTTCAAATGAATTTTTAAAACAGTTTCTTCAGGCATCCAAGGTTTATGTTGCAAGTTTGTCATCAGAACAGCTCAACAGGCGAGGCATTTTTACGGCCAAGAGCACCTTAGCCATATCACTCCCTCTAAATAAATACTTGCTTTCACAGTGCTTCATATAATCCAATGAAAATGGCTATTGGACGGTTCCTGACTTTCTCTGTTACCCTTTGGTTTCATCTAAATCAGATCATAAAAAAAACTTCAACAAATTTTTCAGTGTAACAGCTTGGTCAGGGAAGCCCGTGGCGTGGCTTTGAGAAAGTAGGTGTACACCACCAATAACTGATTCCTACTGGTCTAGAGTAGCAATCCCATATTTCTCACATGATCTGGTCCGCTATAATTAGCACGTCTCAAACTGAACTGGGATCTAGCCATAAAGAAATGCAAGACTCCTGCACTGGTGCAGTGTTAGCTTGCTTTGGGGATGGTAGAGGGATACATGTATCTCTGTGTCTCCTTAAAGAGGGATGTTATTCATGCCAGACCGGCTCTCCATCCCTGAGCAGCAGCCCAGGAGAAGCGGAGCTAAGGTAGCACCACTCCTTCCACGGGTGGAAGATGGGTGGCCGGTGGCTCTCATACTCTTTTCAAACGTGTGCGTCAGTCTTGCAATCCTCAAAGCCGAAAGCCTGCTGCACTTGCAGGTTACCTGCTGTGCTGCTTCTAGCCCGTGTGGGTGTGTGAAAGGAGAGAATACACTGTTGGTGTCTTCTGAACGAAGCCAATGAAGCTGAAAGAGAGGGGCTTCACGTGCGCACCACAGGGCTGTTCAAACTAAGCTCATGGGTTTCAAGTCTTAAGATTTCCTTTTTTACCTCTTAATCCCCTTTCACCTTCACACAAACTGAAACAAGGTGCCCAAATACTGGACTCCAAGAAGCCGTGACAGTGTTGCTGAACCGTTCCTGCGAGGGCTCACCGTAGCTTGGGAGGAGGGTTAGGAAGTCTTTCCTGCAGCCATGATGCCAGCCTTGTCTTCTGTGCCAGCCGACTGCGGAGTTCAAACACACCTTTGGTGGGGTTCTGGTTTGGTCCCAGCATGGCTGACAGCGGGCAATGCGGCTCCTCCTTTACGGTGAGATAAATAATGTGAATCAGATCCCCCTCACCAAACAGGGCTCGGGCAAGTTTTTGTCGGGCTCTAGCACAATGTGGCCAGCCTCCACTGCCAGGAGGAGACCCTCAGTCTGACTGCCTGACTGACACGGTGAATGCGGTTTCGGCTGGCTCCCTCACGTTTCCCAGGTCTGAACAGTCATTACTGTTAGCTCAAGCAAAGCCGGGCTTTCCTCCCAGAGTAAGAATAAAGCCCCATTAAACCCACCTAATGACAACACAAATCATGTAGAACAGAAAATGGCTTGTGTTCCCTACTCGGGCTGCTGAGGCTTGCGGGTTTTGTTCTGCTTTTCCCATTCCTAATTCGCCTGTGGGAAATGCTGCCTCCCCCCAGCCCTCCCAGTGCAGGCACACAATAGCTGCTTGTTTTTTGCCTGGAAGGAATCGCTGAGCCTTTAAATAGCTGGAATTGAGTTTATTTTTCTTCTGTACTTCAGCTCATTCATTACTCCAGTTACAGCAACCTAAAAGTGAACATTTCCAAGAGCGCTGGAATTTTCCCTCTTCCCCCCCCCCCCC
>VZSC01000676.1:19411-34679 GCA_013398225.1 Steatornis caripensis
ATTTTCCCCCTTTCCCCCCCCCCCAAAAAAGATGCTCTGCATCTTAAATTTCATGCACCACCCCCATGTTAGAGTCAGTAACTAATCCTGCAGTGAAGTGTCAGCTTCCAACAAATTAATTCACATGCCATTAAGCAAATACGATCTGAGCAGTGAGGACTAGCAAGAGCTGATGGCAATGTAGCTGGCTCAAATGCAACTGTAAAGGTCAATTATTTTTTATGTCAGAGAGACTTGGAAAGTTTAGTAACAGCGCTGAACAAGAACCAACGACAGTCAGGGTGACCGGCTGAGCGGAGGCTGCTCCAGCTGGTTCTTACCTCCGGCACTCTGGAGTCAAGGGCAGAGAAATGCCTCGGGGAGTTTCCCAGCTTTTGAGGATGCTCTCACCTCTGCAATTGCTTTCTTTAAGCTGCTTTGCCCTTCCAGGAGCCTTACAGCTTCTGCGTGGGTTAAGAGGTTTAAAGGCAGGACAGTCTCCATGGCCCAGACCGCTGCCTCTGCCCCAGGGCTCCCCACACAAATGCTGGTCTGGTGAAATGGCCACACTGCGGCACACATGCAGGGATGCCACGCTCACTCCGTGTTTTTGGAGAGTACAGATTACCGTGGCGTGGGAACCTGCAGTGCATCCTTCAGAGAGACAGGCAAGCCCCTGGCACCTCTCCAGGGTGCACTGAGCTTCAAAGGTGTAACGGTTGGTGCTAATATTGCTGAGATTGTCTTCAAATGAGGAAAAAAAAGGCTTTTATACTAAAAATATTGACATGTAACCATTTATTGATAATATACTAATACTGCAGAATTAAACCTAGTACAAACAGGACTCTGTTCAGAGCTAGACGACGCACCGTCCCAGTCCTAGCGTGTGGTATAACCTATGTGTAGTACATCCAAAGTAATCAGCTCCTCAGAGTCATCTTCTCCCTCACTCTGTCCTCTACACATGTTCAACTTCCTTCGTGGTCTCTGAGGACATGCCTTTCACCTGCAAACCAAGTAACCCTAAAGGTCATGACACTCTTCCCTGACGGTGTCATGAGCTAATCTATACTTCTTCTTCCTTATCTTCTGGGGAGGTTTACTGAGAACGTCTTGAAGTAGCAGCAACCTCTCCCCAGAAATGGGCTCTTGGTTCATGTCCACCAGTGGTGGCCTTTGCAGTGTATACCTGGTAGCCTGGAAAAGCTCAATCCTGTCCCTCCTTACAGACTCCAGGGTGATTTTCTGCTGTCTTTCCAAGCCAGCTGTTGCATTTAAGCCATGTTTGCAAGCTAGAGAAAAGTGCCGAAGTAGGTCACTTTTCAGCTGATCACCTTCATAAATTTTATTCTTCCAGTTTTATAGGAAAAAAACCCCACCCTAAAAGCACACTTCTAGTGACTGTCAGCTTCATTTTCAGAAGCTAATATTGGAGACACATTAGAAACCCCATGTCCATAGGCAGCTGGAGAGGCCAAAGTACTCAATTAACAACGCCTTTAGTTTTTCAAATGTGGAAGCCTGCGCTGATGACATCATCCTTCCATGATGACCTCAGAATAAGGAAACCTTTGCCCTTCGGTCTGAGCAGCCCACAAAAGCTCTCTTGGTGCTCCTTTCTCAACAGCAACTTGCATCTGGGACAAGAGCCACGGGGACAGACTGTCCGCAAGGTTGAATCTCTGCCGTTGGGGTGCTGCAGCAGACGCAGAGCGTGCCCTGCGAGGGGACCCGAGCCAGCACCACGCAGCACTGGGCCACTCAGAAGAGCAGGATGGACTCCTGGAGACTCAGCGAGGGATTTCAAGGGCTCCTTCTCAGTTGCCCCCTCTCCATAGCATCACTTTACTCTCACTCCAGAAGAAGCCCCCGACGCAATTGTTCTAGCGTTAAGTGACCTTTCAGCATGATCGAGGGCTGCCGCTCACACCAAGGACTAAAGCTGCTTTTAAATTTAAAACTGTGGTTTTAAGTAACACACCCCACGCTGGTGCCTGCAGTGTTTGAAGAAATGCAACCAAAAGCTGCAGCTGAGCCTGGGTCAGACAAGGCTCCTCTCTACCCAAACGTACAGACAAAACATAGTTATGGAAGAGTGTGATGTGGGTTTGTGGCTCCTTAAGAAACAGCACCTGCCCTCGGAGGGAGATGGACTTGAGAAGGCTTGAGAAAGCCCAGCCATCACTCCCCCCTGCAATCCCTGGTGCCAGCATCCCACCCACAGGGCCATGTCGCAACAGAAACACTAGACACAAGTGTTCCTGGAGTCTTCTCCAGCTTCTCTGTCCCTGCCCATGGGGTTAAGGCCTCGGGAGGGAAGGGTCCATCCTGGCACTGCCCTTACTGCCCAGGCAGCAGGCAGGGGGGCGGACATCCCGCTCTCTCCCACCTCCCTCGCAGCAGGCATAGGAACTGCCTGCCTTCAGCGGAGTCCCCTCCATTCCCGTGCCGCAAGACTCTGATAAGCAAGCCTGAAAAATAACAGAGCTGGGCTCTAAAACTCAACAGGGAATGAAATGCTGTCCCATCAAACTGCACAGCAAGCCTGGCTCCTGTAACACCCCCACACGGGATGGGATGGGATGGGATGGGATGGGATGGGATGGAACAGGATGGGATGGGATGGTGTGGGGTAGGATGGGATGGAATGGGATGGGATGGATAAGACTCTACCGCAAGTTTTTAGTACAGAGACATGCTTAAGGCACTCAGTCAATAACCTGGTTGTGTCGGACAAGCAACAAAGAAGTAAGTAGCCTGGCTTTTATAATTTACGAGGAAAGTAAGGGCTTTTCTAATGTTTGCATAACACAATTTTCCGATTTAAACAAGAAGCCAGGGTTCTGCTTGTCTCACCACAGTTACATGAGGTTTGGATCAAGAGTAAAGGTGGAAACTGCTTTTTCTGTGGTAAACTCCTGGCTGTGGGGATGGGAGAGCTCAGCCACCATGGGGACAGACTGGAGTCACTCCTCCCTCCTGGGCACAGCGACTGGGCTCAGGGGAACGCAGGCACGCTAAGGCGCATTTAGCTCTGGCACCCATGCACAGGAGTCACGGGCAGACAGGCTGAGACAGCCGGGGTGGCTGCTCTGCCCCGAGGCGCAGAGAGGGCCCGGCCACCGAGGCCATCCAAAGCAGACACTGCTCTGCTGGCTGGAAGAGCTTGCCTTCAAGGCTAGTTAAACCAAAGAAACATCCACAGAAATAGCAACACACGGTTACTGAAAGCTCAAGGAAGTCCGTGATCCAATTAAAGAAATATCATCTGGTGCCAGGCGCCAATTCTCCCGATACAAGTCATAGTCTTGATTATGGAAATGCTGCAAATCATCCCATGGCCGGTCCCAAGCAAGCACCTGCCTGGCACTGCCGCGTTTCATGCCGGAGCAACAGTGCCAGGGCACCTTAGGCATCACCCCCACGAGACAGCGGCTCTCTGCTCCCTCTTCTTGCAGATGTCTTCACAGTCTGTGGCTGGAAAAGAGCACCTTCCAGGCAGGACAATTCAGTGAAGATACAGCACAGGCATGGACTGATGCTAACGCTTCCCGCACAGCTCCGTTCTTCAAAGCTGGCCTCAAAAGGCACAATGGTGTGTTCACTCCCAGTGCCCTTCAGCCATTTGAAGAGAAGCAGGTAACATCATAATCTTAACCACAAATCCTCCCATCTCTGCTGGGGACTGAGAATGCTATGGCAGTGGGAGGGGGACTGAAGGTATCTTGAGACCTTTCCTTCCTCTGCCATCCTTCCCTGGCTGCAGGACAAGCTGCCCAGAGAGGCAGGATGAGGCGGGATGAGGAGGACAGGCAGCAGCCGGGACAGGCACTGCACTCAGGCTGCTGCCAGAGGAACAGGCTGGAGCCTTTGGGCCTGGGCTTGTCCACCCCACGGCAATGAGCAATGTGTGTACATGCGCAAATGGAGGGAATTTCGCCCAGTGGAACGGGCCGGGAAAGGACAAGCAGGTCAGCGGTCTTCTTTCCTGTATGTGCTGCCAGTCGTTTCTTGGTTTCCGTGGAAACCAGCTGCTGCAAAAATGATGTTATGAAAAAGACTTCCAAGCCTAAAGCTAACAGATTTGCTTTGCTCTAATAAGAGTTGAGGGACTCGTCACTTTATTGCCTTGCGTGTGGCACAGAAATGGTCTCAGAGAAGTTCCAGGTACCCCCAAGACAATCTGCCGGCAGTGAGCACTGCATCGCCTGCCCTGTGTCACCAAGAGGAGGAGGAGGAGGAGGAGGAGGAGGAAGCAGCAGGGAATTCCAGGTCCCATTAGCTGCTTGCAGGTGCAGGTGAGCACAGCTCACACCAGTACAGGAGTCAGCGCTGTTGCCATCTCGGAGGACTGAAATCTACTGTCTGCCCTGGAAAAGCCTGGCCAGCAGAAGCAGTAGCCATGTATGACTGCACAGTGAGATCTCCAAGCAGCTGCAAGGAGACTACGCTGCAGCACCTTGAGAGGAAGGGGAAAAGGCAGCAACGGCAGGTTAGAGACAGGTGCAGTTATTGCGAGGCTGCCTGTCCATCTTACACAAATACTGAACTGGGGAGAACTTTATACAGTGTCTGCTTTTGTATCTGACAAGGCCATCAAGTGTACAAAAATCAGTCTTGTATGAAGATGAAGTTTGGGCAGGCTTATGTAAGTTGCTCTCAGAAATACATGTATTATACTCGCAGAGAAGTTCTGTAGCAACAAAGCAAGCCATTATTGATGGAATAATTGGCAGGAAAACATGCAAAGCTTAAAAAGCTTAACTCTCCCTATGTATTATTAATTACTTGATCAAGTTTCATTTGGACAGAATCCCTGAAAATACAAAGAGGCATTCAGCATAACAAGAGAAAAGCCACAGACCAGGTTAGGTAGCACAGCGGCAGCCTGTGGTTAATGCTCAGAACCTGTGGTGTGAAGACAAGCTGGGCCCACCACAACAGCATCGACTTGCATCTTCTCTGAAAGGCGGCAGAACGGCCATGAGGACAGCGCCCTGCCCGTGTTCACCTTAATGCCATGCTAGCACCTGCAGGTAATCCCTTCAGTGGAAGAACAGCCTTCCCAGAGAATAACAATCAGGCAAATCAGAGAAAACACCTGTAAACAGATGTTAGCAGGGTGGGATTAATTTTCGGCATGAGCTCTGATATATTTCTGGAAGTTACTCCTAACGTTTTACAAAAATGTAGTCAAGAATAGAGAAATGCCGCAGGCAGCCAAATCAAACATCAAATATTTTTCTTCAAGTCCTGCAAATGACAGCTGATCATAGCACTACCAAACATGTGTTCATTATTGAAAAGCCCCTGTGTTCCTCAGTGCAGTGAAAGTTACGTGATCTTGGAGGCTTCCTGTGAATATTTTTCTGCATCTCTGCAGCGAAATCCACTCAAAATGACTATACCGGATTACCCACGACCCCGTTTCTAGAGAGACTCCCACAGCAAGGCTCTACAAAACTTGAGGATGTAAAATTAGAAATCCTGGGAGTTCAATTTGTGCTCTGCTGTGGAGTGTTTCATCTCCTTATGCAGTGTTAAAGCGCTGCTATGCAGGCCGCGGGAATATAAACACTAATTACTGTAGCCATGTAACTGAACTTTACAGTACAACTATCAAGCAATTATATGCTAAATTAAGAAGCAGAACGTGATGGTCTATAGTCCATCAAAGGAGGAACAAAGCCCCTCAGAAGACAGATATGGTATTTTATGGAAGAAACGTGTAGCTTGGAAAGCTAACTGTGTGAACAGACGCATGGTGCTGCCAATGACTTGATTTTATGTATATGCTTAGCCTATCAACAAAGGGATTAACTAGCTGAAAAGAACGTGGCGGTCACTCCACAGACAAGGACAGCAAAAGAAGAATGCACTATACGACATATATGGCAGTGATTAAATGTACAGAGAGGGGAGCTGTGGCTTGGGTTCTTCAGACTCAAACCACCGGACGGTCAGGGCATGACTCTGTTGCCTACACAGTGGTGTTGGGTCCCTCTTGGTTTAGCCAGCCAAATATAAGGTACTTTTCCAGCTGATTTACTACTCATGGGAGTAATGAAACTCACACATACTTGAAAGGAACTTGTTTGGCATGGTCAGGATTTGCAGGATTGAGTAAACTCTCCATCATGCAGCCTTTCCCAGATTTCCTTCTGCACCTTCCTCCCAGCTCACGTCAGAAGAGGCTCAGATGCTCTTTGGAGCCTTGCCAGGGAAGACAGAGGCTGATGTGAGGGAATCAGCTTTCGAGCCTACTACCTTTCCTCCTGGATGAGCAATTTGTCTCAAAGTACTCCACCTCCTCTGGAACCCTCTCACCCACACGCGCGGTGTTTCCTGAGAGAACAGCTCAGGCGCTCTCCTGATGAGCTTGCATG
The DNA here is from genome assembly GCA_013398225.1 of Steatornis caripensis. NCBI lineage: Eukaryota > Metazoa > Chordata > Aves > Caprimulgiformes > Steatornithidae > Steatornis > Steatornis caripensis. The sequence continues at coordinate 25,780 of VZSC01000676.1, forward strand.
GCTTCATGCTCCAGCTGGTCCAGCCATAGCTTAGCACTTAGGAGTTGCTAGGAGGAACATAGTGCCAGGGTGTTGTCTAAATGGTTAGGGCCAGAACAGTCAGGAGATGGGTCGCATAGTAAATAAAAGACAGCGATCAGAGAAGGCAGGTTTTGCATCAAACCAAGGATTTGAGGAAGAGGCTTGGTCAGAAGTTAAGCTGATGTTGAGAAGACAAGGCAGGATCCTGGACAGAAGAGAGAGAGACTCAAGGAAACCCTAGATAAAAGGCCTTGCAAGGACCCGCTGAGTAGAAGATAGATTTGTTTTCAAAATCTTCTTTATTCTGTCTTACAACGTAGTCTAGACAGTCGTATTGTCAGATTTAGTTGCTTTTCTATTCTAATAAAACAGCCTTGGACAGCCATATGAGGCACAGCAGAGAAGAGCTCAGCACTCTGGCTGCCTCACCCCAGCGCGGGCAGCAATACTGGCTGCTCAGGGATGCCAGAGCTTAGACCCGTCTTTGCTGTCGAAGCCTCTAGTTGCCCCTGAGACAGTCAAACCCTCAGATCAGGATATGAATGCTCATGTCTGACTCTCAGATTGTTCAGCTGGTCTTTCTTACCTCTGTTCAGCCAAACACATCAACCTTCAAACCAACTTTCAGTCTACAATTTATTTGCTTAACTCTCAGTCCCTATGGAAGTGGAGACAGTGCGTTTCAAAATTGGTTCCCAGTGTTCCTTTTCAATTGCTGCACAGGAAAATCACCCATGAGCCACATAAAGAGCATCTTGTGCAATTTGTTAACTGAAAATTGTCTGAGACATTGACAAATCCAGTTTGATCACACAGCAAGAACTGAACTCTAAGCTGCACCACAATAGCAGGTGCTTTTGATGGCGGCACTGAACAGTCTCTCTGTAGCTTTCCCTTGCAACACCAAGGCGTTCTTTCAGTTCACTGATGCTGCCGTGCAGCTGCTGTCCTATGGCAGTAAGACTTGAGCACCCTCAGCAAAGTGAGAAGAAGCCGGGGCTGGCAGATATACACCCAAAATTGCTGCAGGCGAGTCGAGCAAATGACACACATGAAATCCGTGTATCCTGGTGAGTGACAAAACAATAGAGGCATTTTATTTTTTTAAATCTGACTCATGCATTCTCTTCCTCTGTCTGAGGGAAACATGTAGTGAGAACAACTTTGCTTCCAATAACTGGAAGAATTTTCCCGCAGATGGAACTTCCTTGGTCAGCATCTGCTGGCAAGCAGCCTGCGGAATTTCAAATATGGTTTTAAAATAGTTTCTGAAGCAGGAAGGGACCTTCAAAAAGGCAGTGAAATCGAATATTTATAAACTGATCAACTAAGCCTGGACCAAGTATGTTACCTTCTAACCATGGAAGATCAACAAGATCCATAGGAGGGCCTCAGCACTGCTAGAGTGAGAATGGTATGGTGGTACCAAGAAGTCTTCACGGTGTTTGGACACTTTTGCCGACCTACTTCGTAACTACGTGCCTGATCTTTGCCTAGACCTGCACACTTTCCTAGGATTTGTATTCTTTGGGGGACCAGGAAGGGGGCACAGAACATGCCCCAAGGGCTGCTGATAGCCTCTCCTGACCCTGGATGAATAGCTGTCCGGAACCTTCCCATGGAAAACAGAGGTGAAGATATCTGCATGCCTCAGTGCTTTTTCCTGCAGGAGACAAAGTTTCTGGGACAAAATACGTCTGCCTGTCAGGACCCTACTGGGGAGGGAGCTGGCATGTATGGTCGTGAAGCTGTCACTGGAAGGATAGGTGATCTCTCCTGGGAGCTGAAATGGGGCAAAGAGAGAGAAAGCTGTTGATCATGGAGGGGAAGGAGGAAGTTTCATTGCTGAGAAGGCTCCTTCAAACCCTCCAGGGCAGGAGCCACCAGCTCTACCTCTGACATCTCTAACCTTTATCAAATCTCCCATCTGTGGCTGTTGCTTGCGGAGCCTTTATCAAGTTTCCCTCCAACCACCCCATTTCCCACCAACTCCTGTTAAAGGAGCACTTAAGCAAACCACACTCCTTCCTCCTTCCTGTCAGCTCTTCACAAAGCAGCATAAAAGCAGTCTTCCATCACTGCCTTCTGGGCAGAATACGGAAGACATGGGGGCTACCTCCTTCTCTCTAACAAACAGGCACTATAGTATGCTCAATGCTAGTGAGGGCAGGTTACCCAGAGCTCTGGAGAAACGTAGGATGGCTCCTCAGGGCTCTCAAGATGGTTGTCAAAGCCCCCAGCCAGGTGATGACACAAGGAAAGTCAAAAAGGACACAGCCAGCCAGTGAGGACAGGCTGGTGGGTCACAAGCCACCTGGGGAAGCGTCTTGCTTCCTCACCAAGGTCGTGCAGGGCACAGCAACCATCAGCAATTCAGAGGCTGTCAGGAGACTGGCACTCTGCTTGTTGTCCAGAGTCTACCCGTTCTCAGGGAGACAGCTAAATACAAGTTCAGCTTCCACACTGCATGTGGTGAGGCCACAGGTAAATGCAGCGTAGGCAGACATAGCTCCACTAGCACAAACATCCCCCAGGAATCAGTAAAGCTGTAGCAAATACTGGGCTCGGAAGGTGGAGGGGAGACCAACAAAGCAGTCAGCAGCAGCTCCTCGTGAGAGAAGGGAACACAGTTATATCTGCCCTTCTGTGGATCTAAAACCCAAAAGAGACCTCACTTCTTGAGGCTCCTCCAGCTATTCTGCTTGGACTGCTCAGGCTCCTGCTCCGTACGGGCAGCCTCGACCAGCCTGACTCGCAACATAAGATGTACAAGGTATGGTACCTGTCTCTCGGAATCACAGCTTTCCCAGATGTTTGATTTACTCTGATCAGACATGTTAGTTGCACGCGAAAGCAGACTGCACCAACAGATAAGATATTGGTGCTAAAAATTAAATACATGAGATTTCACGTTCCATTCACAGCACTATTTTGCAGAAGCATTCATTTGTAATGATAACCTGAAGGTGTACATACACAAGGAGGATGCTAGGGACAGAAAGGATTTGTCTTGTCCATACTTTCTACACAATTCTGGACAAAATGACATCTTGGGACCTCTTCCAGCCCTGTTTCTCCTGAGTTTATAGTGCCATTAAATATGGTAACTTCATTGATACTGGGATAGAGGCCCCGTAACAACGTCTTACCTTTCTACACAAGAAAACAGGTTTTATTGTTTTATACAATGATGCTATTCTTCACTGATAACCTGATGTTTTAGCACTTGCTAAACTTCAGTGTCTGTACTCTGACCTCTTTTCTTCCCCAAAATCATACTAATAACCTCAATAAATCTGAAGTTATCAGTAAGCTTTAGGGATTCGGGGAGCTTAGTGTTTTGGTGAATTATCAGTGTATGTGTTAAAAAGGATTCTAGAAACGGTCCAGAAACTGAGCTGTATTAATTATGAAAAAATAAGGTTTAACCAGCATTTATATAAATTTGCAGATTAGGAATAGTTTGTAGCCAATACACCTTTACAAATGAGCTAAACCAGTCCATATGTCATTCTGCGTAACTATAGATTGAAATTGTGTAAAAACGTGAAATTTAATGAAAAAGCAGCACTCTTGTGGATCAGATAAAAAATTAGCACTTTTCTCTACTGAAGTCTGCACAATTTTCTTAATTACCTGTCTTAGCTCTGGATCTGAAATCACAGTCATTTAAAAGCCCAGTGACAGGTGACAGATTGTTCTTAGCAGACACACCCCCAGTAGCTAAGGAGCTGATGGTTACTGAGGCTTGCATAAAATCAAAAGGCTTAAATTCTAGTCCTCTGAGTGCATAGCAGCTCTGTGTTTTTTGGAGAAAGACCTAATAGATGAAATTGTGAGGGTTTGGGGACAGTTCCATGATCTGACTTAAAAATAGCAGCATAACGCCTGAAGTTCTTCTTAGGCATTGGTCTTTTGCCACAACTTGACTGAGCAGATAATTATGCCAGTTATAGATAAGATTTTAAAGAGACCTCTAATACGTTCCAAATACATCCGAGGCTTGCCTGTAGTTAGGTTGGAAAAAAAACAAACCCAAAAGCCGGACCTTTGAACAGCATTAGTTTTTAAATATTCATTACAAGTATTTGAAAAATATGGGGGATTTAAGACAAACTGCTGTATCGCAATGATTATCTTGATCGACGAGTTTAAAGTACCTTCACGGGAAGTAAACAAATGTAAAAAATAAACTACAAGATACGGGAACGTACGTATCGCTCCCAAGAATGAGGATGAGGTGGGAATCGCATGGAACCCACACTGTTATTCAGAACTATACTATCGTAAGCCCAAGCTAGCACTCTGAAGGACCATTCATCAAAATAAACACTCCTTTCCCTTCCTCATGTTAGAAATGGTCCCTCCCTGAAGCACCCGGTTTGGTGAAGCGTGTTGTTGAAGCCTCCTGCCAACATAGACTTCCCCAGGACTGGAAGAATAGCTCACCAGCTTCCTCTGCCTGTTCTTAGGCTATTTTAGCTTTAGCAGACCAGAAAAACTAATCTATTAGCCATCAATTATACCCTGCTCTCTTAAGAATTTTAAACAGTTTATAAGTGAAGTAATTAAGCACACGTTTAGCTTCTGCTCTGGTTCCTGCAGAGGTACTGAGAAGGCACAAGTCTGACACGCTGGGAAAATAGAACTGTCAGCATGGGAAAATGTGTGGGAAAATAAAACTACCAGCACAAATAAAGAAACCTTTCTGCATAGATGAGTAGCCACTGAATAGACGCCCACGCTCATGAGATCTGAAACTGAATTTAGGGAGCAGCTAGTTATCTCACTGCTGAGGATAACAGCGCTGGGCCCTACACTCCTGAAGGCTTTCCCAGCAGCACCACTGTGCCAACGGAGGGGGGACGACAACTAACACTTCAGTGCAGAGGGTGCACACAAATCCCCCTGGTCCACCTGGGAACAATTCCCCCAGCAATCCAGAGAGCTCCAGTTGCCCTACTATTTTCCAAAACCTCGAAGCACAGCTTATGCCCTCCACCAAATTCTGCTGGCTGTCTTGTATCAGGTGCTCTGTAGACTTAATTCGTAGGTTTCAGCTCAGCACCTGATGATTTAGGTAGGAAACTCTGATCTTCCAAAATCAAAACCCAACAGAAGGTCGTAGCCCTCGGTAGCCAGTCACCAACAGACTGACTCAGCCTGCAGGCCAGGTCACAGTGTGGCACCAGGAAAAAACAAAAAAATACTGGATCTGAAAACACTAGCAACAAGACAGAAAGTATTTTTTATCTCTGATCTTTCTCAGAAAGCAGCAGAAACCTCACCAGGTACAGAAATATTTATACGCTACATTAACACTCTCAGTGTGCAAGACATGAAGTCATTCCTGTCACAAATGAGAAAAACCTTGAATTCTTGCCAGGTAATGTGGACACCATAGCAGGGCACCCCAGGTGCCTGCAAATCTGGAACAACTGTTTGGAAATAGTATGTTGTGTTTGACTTTGATCTCTCAAATCTCAGCCTTGCAGACTGGCTGTTTCTTATGAGAAGCTTCTGAAGCCATGAGTTGTCCTTCCTTTGCCCCTTGCCAAAGGCACACTACTTTGAACAGGAGATCGTGCCTTAGCATAACTGAAACCAGCCTTTGCAGCACAACAAAAAAACACACCTTGACTTTGCTGAATCTTGCCACGTATTTTGGATGGCGGCTGCCTTAGGAGTATACTGTTACTTCCAGCGGAACAAAACAAAAAAACCCCAGAAAACCCCAAGATATAATGAGATCTACCTGATGCACCATATTTTTTCTAGTCTATACATGGCATCATTTCTGAACATCCTCTCCAGTTGTCTGATTCGAGTGTCTACTTTGATATGCTCTGCCCCTTGACTGTGAATCCTCTTTCCCTGTATGCTGCTAATTATACATCTACTTTAACGGCACATTGCATGCAAAACACAACGCCCAAGTGGCTCCTGGCACATCACTTTTCTCCCCTCTCACCCTTCAGTTCAGTGACATCATTGTATTACATCACTGTCTGTGTTCAAAATGAACCAGTTGTCCAGACCATAGTACATTGCAGCAGTAAGAAGGTTCTATCCCCTTCTCTGGACTTTAGCCTGATCTTGGCAAAAATGCAAGGGCCACAGTGGGTAATGCAAAAAGTTAATTTAGCTAGTATTGGATATACAGGGAGAAGCGTAAGGACGGGAGAAGCACACCATGATACTTCCGCAGAATACCCTTGCAGCCTCCAGTGACTTGTGCTGAGGGGATTCTTACACCTGAGAGGGTGCCTGAGAACTTAATAGCCTTCAATAGACTTTTTTCTTTTCCCTCTATAAATTTTCTAATTCTGTGGTGCTGTTCAAACAACTTATTTCTAAATAAATTCTTTACTGGTGCAACCATCTTCAGTTTGTTATGAATTCTCAGAAACCACATCCCAAAAGAAACAATTACCATACAAATATCTTATTAGTTTTAGTCTCCAGTCTTCCCTGAGGAATTAATAAAGATTAAGCCTGACACATTCATATGACAGATGTGGAACATGAGGCTCAGAGTTCATAATAACCCCCCTCCACACTGTTCGTGATAGAAACCTCAGGACAGCTACTGTATTTTGAAAAATTAAGAAGTGGAATGGAAGGGGAAGTTTTAAAAGAAAGTTATATAAATATGTTAGGAATGAAACAGGCCTGAGTAAAGCAGCTCTGAGGCAAGAGTAGAGTTCCCTTCCACACTCCTGTTTCTATAACCCTATGGTTACTAGGTCATTATTATTCAGATTTGTTTCAGAAATAGCATAAACCTTCAGTTTCAGAAAACAAGTGCTGCATCTTACAAAGTTGCAACTTAAAAAAATGGATCCAAAAATGGCAGAAATAAATACTACCATCATCTGCTTGAAGTGGATTACAGTGAGATGCAAGAAAGTTTAGTGCCTGTCAGTATTTGCCACCAAGACATGCTTTGTAGACAAAACAGAAGTAATTTACATTATATGAAAAATTTTGGTTAATTAAGGAAAACGCTGTTCCATTTTTAGTCAGAAGCATCCTTAAGTCCAATTGCCACTAAGAAGTCTAGAAATTCTAAATGTAGCTCTACATCTAACAGTATAGCTGCAATTATAACCGTTATGTTTTATATAAGCCTTCTTTCCTAATATAAACCCCTCCTTCTTTTTGAATCAAGTGCCTGAATAAGATAAACAGATTAAAAGATGTGGCAAAAGAAATAAAGCCGTTAGAAGCCTGCCCTGGTTTCCTTGGCTTTTAGAGGAGTACGTTGAACTAACACACCTTACGTGTCGCAGCTGAAAAGATCATTTGTATGGGCAGTTAGGAATAAGGCAGGCAAAGTCAACCTACAGAAACGATCAGTGAAGCCACCCAGAATAAAACTGTCTTGTAGTTGAAATTTAATTTGCATTAGCAGGGAGGAAAATGTAATTTTTTTTTTATTCAGTTGCACAAGCGTGGTTGCTGACTGCCTTGGCAACGGCAGCCTGCGCACACTCTTTGTACCTGCCCCGTCCCCACAAGGGTGGCTACTCTTACAGAACCTACTGCACGGTTATCTCTACAGCCGTCATAAAAACCATTTACCACCACAAAAATATCAAAACACGTAACTCCTACACACTTGCATCCAGTAACATTATGTTCTCCTTCTGAAGGACAAACCCTCATGACAACTGAGGACATGAGTGGAATAACCATCTTCTTCCTGACTTCTGGCAATTCTAAGTAAGTACCTCTTGTTTTCAGGGCTTACGAAATGGCACGTGGTCACCACAAACAGTTGCTTGACTGCTACTTAAGTAGCTTCAGGGTGGCCATGAAACAAGATAAAAAGTCCCGCTGGACATGTCCAAAATTTGTCTTAAGGCATGCCTCAACTACTAGCCCAGGAACTTGATGGCCTGCTACCTACCAAACATCTGCAACACGGCAACTTCTTGAGGCACTTGATCTAAACGTGCATTTCTCCCCTTGCAAAGGCCAGGAAACAGCTTTTTGTGTAGTGTTCATTTTCAGCTGCGTCAGGTGGCAGAGCTGGTGGTACAAAGGAGAAGGCATGATTGCACAGCAAAGACGAGGAAGGCCTGGACCACCTCTGGCGTCAGCAGCCCACCCTGGGACAGTTTAAGCTACATATGGAGCTGAAAGGCAAAGCCAAGTGTGGTTTGATACCAACAGCCAGAGCAGCCCCCACTTGCCAGTAACAAATGCTATGGACAGACCAGGAGGAGAGCCTTCGCAAACGACCCGGGCAGAGCACGCAACCCTCACAGAGACGTGGAACTCATCTCACTGAAGGTTAGTTATCTGAAAGGTCTATGGTAGCCATCAACCTAACGTGGTTATCATCCACACCACCTATTATTTCTTAGGACAGGCTGTCACATCTTTTGCAGGTGCTTGCTTCTTCACAAGGCTACATAATTGTACAGGAATAACTTACGTGACCAAGAGGTGCTAAAGGTAGGAAACTCCCCGTTTGTGCAATGGCTTCATCTTCCTAGGAGTACAGCCCAAATTGTTTCGGAAGCGACGAGATCCGTGTACATAGGTTCAGAGCCATCAAGAAAATGCTCTCTGTGATGAAGAAAACAAGCCCTGGAGAAGTTAGTGAGCCAGGTTCCCATATGCACTCTTGTGAGGTGAGTGCATTTTGTCCACTGCCCCATGCCCAGTACTTGGCAGCCTCTTCTCCCACTGCTGGACTGACATGAGTTTTGCCTGGCCGGACCTTTAAACACAGAGGTGAAGGGTGATGGGACAGAACAGGGATTGCTGCCAAAGACCAATCCAAACCATTCCCAAGCTGGCAATTTCAGGATGCAGTGGACAGGCACACAGCTACACCCATACTGATCAACGCTAATAAAAATAAAGAC
>VZSC01000676.1:39102-53226 GCA_013398225.1 Steatornis caripensis
CCGCGCACGCGGCCGTAGCCCTCGCCCCTCACCGCCCCCACCCCCGGCCCGGCTTGAGGCGGGTGCCTGAGGGAGCCGTGCCCGTACGGTCCCGCCTCGCCCGGGCGGCGGGGAAGCCCCCGGAGCGGCGGCCGAGCGGCTTCCCCGGTGGGCAGCAAGGGCCGGGCCGGGTCCCGGCGGTGCGTGGAGCCTTTCACGCGTTTGAAGGTTTCGCCGCCGCCCGGCTGAGGCGGAGCGGCTTCCCGCGCCCACCCACCCGCGCGCGCCCGCCAGCCCGCCTGCGGCCGCGAGTGCAGGGGGGGAGCCCTGCGCTGGGGGCACCGGGGGGCACCGCGGCCCGGTTGTGAGCCCCCCAGCCCCCCCCGCTCGCTCTGCTCCGCCCCAGGCGAATAATGCCGGGGAGCTGTGCACGGAGAGCGGTGGCAGAGCGGAGGCTTTGTGGGGCCGAGTGGGTGCGCGGCGGGGAGGCGTTTGGTTTTCCACCGACCCCGCTCCGGGGCTGTCTCTTCGTGGGTGCAGCCCTGCCGTGACACCTGAGCCTTCGTGCCGCCAGTAGTCGGCAACGGTTAGAGTCATAACAAGCGAGTTCAACTACAGCGACAGGTGAAACACTATTTTAGAAGGGTGCATCATGCTGCGTGGACGTAGCAGGGTAACTTCTCGGCCAACAACAGCAACGTATCGAGTGACTTCTGCCATGCCACAGTACTTGAAATTACTCATTAGGAGATTAGACCAGCAGAGACCAAGTGCTTGCGGCCTTGCTTGTGCACAGTGATTATGCGGAAACAGCTGATGGTTGTGTGTAGGGAACACAGATGAAATTACTCATGGGGATTTCCATACTCGCATACAAATCCAGCTGTTGTCGGATGCTTGCTGTTCCTGTTGCCAGTCAGGCGTGTTTCACAACAACTTGTCTCACAGAGTGGTCAGCCCTCCACAAATAGTCGACTGTAGTACTCCCATCTTCAAAATCTACTTCACGGAAGTAGAATAGCTTTACAAAAAAATAAAATCATTTAAAAATAATCTCTCAAGGTTTTAGTTGATACAGTTGCACACGTGATACTTAATGGTCTACGGTTTAAAACACAACAGAATGAAAAGGAATTCTTGCACTGTCCCTGACGAATCAATAGCAGAAAGATGTGCAGATGTTACTGTGGTGCAGCCGCCTTAACCCGGGCCCGCGTCATCTTGGGGCCTTTTTGTATGCAGTTTCTCACTCCTGCTTGTTGTGCCAACACGCGTTTGCAAGGATGTTTGTCTGTTGGGAAATAGGAGTTGTATTCGAGTTGGATCACTTGGATTATGCAGAAGCCAGTGTAGGCATCTCTGAAATGAAAAACATTGTCAGTTCACAGTTTGGTTTATGAACGCCACATGTAACTACCATTTGAAAATTAAATAGAAAACCGATAGATAAAAGCTATGGTAGATGTGAGACAGAGTATGAAATGGTTTGAATAATTTTTAGCAGTAGGTTCATTTAAAAACTTGTGTGTTGTCTATACATAGGATTAGGTTAAAAATTACTGGTTTATGAATATTTTTATTCAATGTTCAGTATAAGATTCTCTGCTACATGCACATTCTCCAGTAATTTCACATTTTTTTTAAGCACATTTGCCTTTTCAGCTATTAAAATTATGTGGCATAACTAACTACTAATTGTTTGTAACCTTACCTGATATATGTTGGTTGTGAACAAAGATCCTGGATTCTTAACAGGTTTCCCCCTTCCTTTTGGTGGGGGGAATGTAAGAGAAAAAAAGAAATAGGTCTTTTATAATACTCAATGGAAGGGATGGATCAGTAGGTTTGTACAAAATTATGCTGCCCAAATAAATAGTAAACTCTTCCAAAACCATTCCTGATACATCTGTGCATGTTCACTTTTGGTCAGGTATAACCCTGGAAGTAGGAAATCCTCGAGTGGTTATTTTTTGCTACTAAGATAACAAGTCAGTTTTACAATGGAGTTGGCATCATAGACTTCTACAAAAACAGTTTTTAAAGTATATGTTTTGGGTTTTTTTCTTACAGTCCTTTAAACTCCTAGGATTTCTTGATGTTCAGAGTGTCCCATGTGCACGAGAATCAGTGCTCTACGGCTCCCTGGGATCTTTAGTTGTGGGTCTTGGACATTTTTTAGCAACAAGTGAGTACTTACTTGTTCTGGGTTTTACATATTTATTTGCAAGAAAAAAATGAATTCCTGTTTGCTGTTAGGTTTTATTAATAATGGGAAGTAATCCAAGGGTTTTTTCCTCTAATTTTTTTGAGGATTTTTGTTTTTCTTTCAGGTAGAGTTAGAAGATCTTGTGACTTTGCAGTTGGTGGCTTTATTTGCACAATGTTAGGATACTGGTATGTAAAACACTTCTTGCATTTTGACAGACCTATGTTGGCTGCTTTGTACAGCGTGATCCCGGTGTGACCTTTCACACTGTTTTTGAAACTCCATAAAAAAACTTGCCTAGCAAAGCGTCCTCTTCCTTCTCGCTGAAATGTTTCTTTTTTTAAAGGAAAAGAGTTCAATGCCTTTGAAGTTTTATGTTAATACATTTTTTTAAAACTTGCTGTTGTTTCTTGAATTCTAAGAGATCAAACCACCCAGTTATTTCCATCTTTCTTATATTCTTTCTTTTTTCCTTCCCATATGTCGCCCTTGGGTCCTAGGTATAAAGGCAGCATACTAAATGGTCATGGAATTAAGATCCAAATGATAGAAATCAGTGTTTTCCATTGGACTTGTATATCCCACTCCTCAGTGGCTGCATAATGTTTGCCTTAAAGAAATAGCGGTTACCCTAGTATTTTCGTTATGCATCATTTCATAATGAATTTTCCTAGCATTATTATATGTGGTTTCAACTTTTCAGCTGGATGAATAACTCTGATTTGATACTGTCACTCATAAAGCAGGGAATCATGTTTTCTTTTCATCCTCTCCTCTAGGTTTTACTGCAGGTACAATTTGGCCCAGCACAGGATCCGACAAAGAATGCTTAAAGAAGGAATGAGAAACAAAATTTTATTTGAAGGCAGTTCTCTTGATCCAGAAAGAAAACAAACTGGCAATGAAAGGAGCGATTCATAGCTGCTCTAGAGGAATCTGTGGTCAAGTACAGCTTTGGGACAAGGTGGTCGAAAAGTGGCAGTCATCCCTCTAAATGTGTGAGGTGCCTAAAAACTGATAAATCATGCTGGTATTCCTAGCACATCCGAGCAAGAAATTCATAGCGAACCTGTTAAGTCAGTATACAAGCCTTTCTTTGTTTCGTGTGTGTGTGTATGTATGTGTATGATGATGTACGCAGTTAGAAATGACCTCCTATTAAACATCTGGGAACTGATGCCTTCTTTACAGGGTCTCAGAGAACGAATGACACTGTTTTGGGACAGCTTTAACTTCCGTTACACACAGAATGGTTCGTTTTAGCAAAGTCCTAATTGCATCTCATTTAAATACAGGAAAATATTTTCATCAGCTGTTCTCTTGAGTAAACGTATCCTTCGGTGCTACTGTTAATTGTGCTGTTTGTAAAACAGGAATATTTAAACAGTAGGTGAAGGCTTTGCTTGTGCAAGGTGGGCGGTATCAGTAGCCTTTGTAAGATATCAGCTGCAGAATAACTGCTGGTAGTTTATATAGACTGTGAAGATGGACTTCCATTTGTGTTCTGTCTGTGCAAAATTAAGAATAAAATCACACTTCAGAAGCAGTCGAAGCTGTGTAAGCAACTAATCTTTTTACTTGATTAAAATTCTCGCTCTTTTATGTAAGACATTTCCTTACAATTGGTGGAATAATAATTTACATTATTTTTAAGTAGCAGTGGTCGGGGTTTTTTTTAAAAGTCGTGTTTTACTTGTATATTTCCCTGTACATTTTTATTTAAAAGAAATATCACTATATAATTTCAAGGAAACCATCTTATTTGGGAGTACAGTGTTAGATCTAATTGCTTATTGGTAAAAAGATGACTGGTGGCGTAGTATTCCTTGCTTGCTTCTGTCTACACCAGTGACACAATTTTTTCACAAAATGATTTATAGTATATTATGCTGTAAGCACTTTCTGGTCTAAAGGCGTTCACTGAGCAAAAATGGTCCTTTCCCCCCACCCTATACTTAGTCTGAGGGAGTTTGCAATCTGTTGTTAACTCGAGTTAAGTGTGGGGAGGTTTGGGAATCCAGATGTAAACAGCAGCATTGCTCTACTTACTTAATTTGGAAATACACATGAAAGCACTAAACAAACATGCTGTTTACACTAAGGTAATTAAACGTTTACCCTCTGTGGGTTAGCCTTTTACAAGAAGAAATCAAACGTGTATGCTCTGTTTCCTTTTTTTCTTCTATTCCTCGAGTTTGTTCTGGAGGAAGGAATAAAGATGAATTTTATAGAGGACAGTCGGTTCAATAGTTTTATGTGAAAAGTCTTCAGAAAACTTGAGTTAGCGCAATGGAACATGTTCTGTCCTCACTGAAAAACCTGACCTCGGAAGTTAACTGGTAGCTAACTCGAATTCAGACCAGAAAAATGTTTCCCCTGGTTCTGTGCTGAGGGGGAGGGGAAGCACCTTCCCTTTGGATGGGGCAGGAGGTGTTGCCTCGTAAAGCCCTTGGAGCGGCAGTGGGAAACCGAGCAAGCCATGAGCAAGGACTTAGCAAGCTCCTATTTTAATACACGGTTGAGTTCTTTCCTTACTGACCTAAGAAAAGGAACTGCAACCTAAGCAGGGGGTCTTTTGGCTGCGAGGTCATAGTTCAGCTGGGGACTTAGGAAACAAAAGCATGCAGATGAAAATTTACTCTTTGGCAAGGAGCAGTTGTAGAGAAAGAAGAGAATGCTGTTTTGTACTGATAGGAAAGAAGTTAGCATGCGCATAATGGCATCCTGCAGAATGCACGAGTACTGTCACCGCTGTCGAGAAAAAAGTGGAAGAATCATGATACTGTATACATTTAAAAAATCTGGGGAAAAGTGCAGTGTTGGATCCTCTCCAGTGTTAATTGATGTTGGTTTAAGCTACTGCATTTAAGGATACTAGCCCAATAGCAGCTTAACTACACTGTTAGCAACTCTGGCCAATAACAATGAAGTTCCAGATGCATCTGCATTGCGTAGATAACCGATCTAACATTTCTGCCTCAGTGTGCAAAATAAATAATGAGTATGCCAGATGTTAATAGAAAAAGGGGGAAAGAGGCAATATGTAGGCAGTCTGGCTGACATGTTTGAGCTTCATTAGCTAGTAAAAATTGAGGTGGAATTGAGCTAACCAAAAGTCAGAGCCTTTGCTGAATGGGATGGGAGGTGGGGTGCGGGGTGGGGAGTGTTGAGACAAGTAACCTGTGAGCAGGACTCAGTTGGCGTGAAAGAGGAGGGTCAGCAATAGCGCAGGGAAGAACACTCGTGGTTAGACATGCAGGGGGAACAAAAGTCCTGTGTAATTCCTCCAAGTGCCAGGTACAGCTGCTTCTGCGCCAGCTACGGAAAGTGGACTGAAAGTGACTGATGGGTTACAAACCCCTGTTGAAACCCCCCTGTGAGGGACAGGACCAAACCCACAGATCTCAAAGCTATTAGTTGTCATAAATTAGGATACATTCACAAGAAAATAAAAATTGTAGTAACTTTATAGAAGTAATTTTAACATTTGAAAACAATTCCCTAACTTTTTTAAAGTAGTGAGCCGTATACCTGCTAATGCTAATTTTTTTAATCTGAGTCATTGGTGGAGACACACATAGCCTGCACCTGTGTTTTATTATCAATCAGACTTGATATCTATTGCTGCAGATGACAGATGTGATAGTTCTTGCTTTATCGAGGTTCAAAACATTCCTCAAAGTAAAACGTGATGGACAGTCACTAGAAAGGAACAGAAATAGTAATTTTGAAGGTGTTTGGTTTTCAGCCCTTTGGGTGAGCCTTAAAAAGGAGGGAGTGAAGCACAGCAACCTAAAGCTATGAAATTGCTAAAACGCTGTTTATTTTACTGACAGTTACGTTACTTGGTCACTGAATGGTGACTGACACGCACGCTTAGTTTTTATCCCTGAAGTTATTAAAACCCTCCCTTAAAGCAGTCTAAACCACCACCAAAATAAATAGCTGGGCTGGTGGCCCTGTTCTCTCCTCCACGCCTCACCCTTCCTGCTCCCTGTAGCAGCGATACTCCTGGGAGAAGGCCTTTGCCAGCCCCCTCCAGCTAGAGCGTGCCCTCGGGGCTCCCTGCAGCGACCAGAGCGCACCACGTCCTCCTGGCCTTTCATCCGGGAAAGTCACTGTCAAGGCAACAGGCAGAAATGCGGCCATCTGAGGTCAATTGCCAACTCTGGTATTAGAAGGGTGCGTGCACTCGGATCGCCTCTGCTCTTCGGTGCCTTGCACTGACGCGAACGTTGTGCTTCAGCCATCGATAACTGCGGCAGGCTCAACACCCGAGAGCTTTTTGAAGTTGACGGCAGAGGCAATTATGACTGTCATCCCAAACTCATCATTTCCGTCTTCACCCGAGCAGAGATTTTTGGGAGGTGTTGGCTCTCGCTGTGTTTTGCAGGCTTCCAGGATGTTCTGTGTGTGTCATCACCCACCCCAAGTCCTCGAGTGCTGCAGAGCAAGGGTCACCTCCTGTCGTGAACAAATGAGTCTGGCTTTTGGTAGGATGGTTTTTTAGGCGGGGGAGGAAATAGGTTTGTTATTTCTGGTGTAAGCAACCCAAGTAACAATGAAGTACTGTGTGAAGTCAGTTGTAATGAGCTCCCAAGTGAAAGATTTTCTCTGGCTTAGTAGACTAATTCCCGTACTTCTCTTGTTCCCATATCCAGGCATTTAGCTCGAGAGCTTAGTGGTTACCAGTGAAAGTGGTTTGGTTTGCTCCATTGAAAGTTTGAAACAAATATGTTGTTACTGCCTTGGAAAACTGACCAGAACAAAGGTTTTGCAGGATGTTCAGATGATCAAGAAGATGATCCTTTGATGATTTTTTTTCCTTTTTAATTGAAGGACCAAGAATTAATTAAATGCAAGAAGCGGAGCTGAGCGTTAGTTAATGGGACTCACAGCCTTGGAACATATAGCCTCCTTATGCTTACAGTGAAAATATGACACCAAGCAAGTATGGCCACTAAGCTTTCAAAAGGAGGCGGGGCGGCAGGCTGGTGAAGAGAACGTAGAGCCTTGGATGAGATGATTTGAGGAAAACGCAGACTTTTTTTCATGGCTAGCAACACCCTCACTAAGACTGTCTGTAGGTCCCCACGTTTTCACACGCTCCCTATTTTTTTCTGCATGGGCTCAGAGGTTGCCTCAGAGCCATCCAGCAGTGGGTCTGCCTGCTCACAGCATCCCTGTGTCTGCTTGTTTTAACGATTAAGAGCAGTTCGTTCTGAGCAGGAGATTTTAATCCTTCCAGCTTCTGTCATCCTTCATGAGCCAGACTGCGTCAGAGCCCTCAACTTTCCTGAACGTGCCAGGAGCCCACTGGCAGTTCCTAAAGTGCACTGTGGGAGCAGACAATTGCCACTGAAGGGGTATTTCTTTTTAGACCGGCCGCAGCTCCAAAAACACCCGGCCTGTATATTGTGGTGATCTATTTAGCAGAACCAAAGACCCCCCTCTCTGTATTCATGCTCTGGAGAGAACGAAACACGTGCTTTGCTTACTTTTTAAACTCCTTGTTTATTTTGTCAAATGCTGTTGCAAAGAGCAGCAGGTGTGCTCTCACCCAGCCTGGCTTCTCTCCCTGGACCTCAGGGAGACAACATCATGCCTCCTATTGATAGCAAAGGGCTTGTGATTGTCTCCGGTGATCACGGTGTGCATTGATCCGTGAGACGTCTTGGCCTTCAAGCCTGTGTATTACGGGTGTGACAGGTTTCTGGAGTTCATCTGCAAGCTTTACAACTCTGGCTGATGCTCGTGCTTACCATCATCGAGGTCAGGAGTTCTTACCACCTTTACCTTTGCCAGGCGGCCAAACCCAGTGAGAAAGATCATTCTCTACCACCTCATCACTGTGACGCTGCACAGATGCTGCAGAAACAGGATGAGGGATCCACCCAGCCCATCTGCCCCTGGCTCCTTCTTCTGACCAAAGTGGCAGTCAGGATGCCCACAATCCCCACCAACAGACCATTTAGGACATGTTGCTTAAGCAATTAAAGGGAAGCTAACATCCCCTTCCCTGTGAGGAAACATTTAGGCTCTAGCTGAGTTAGTAGCAATGTTGCTGAAGATGAAAAGCCAGTAACTGATTTATTACTGGGCAGAGACGGTATTACAAACAACTGTTGCAGCAGTCCTTCACAGAGCAAATATAGAGCAAAAAGCATTTCCAATGGCCTGTTCCTCAAAATAGAGGGGATGATGCTCTGTTCTGGTGCTCCAGAGAAATCTGGAACTACCAGTGATTATCACATGCTGTGCTTATCATGCTTTCATCCATCATTTAAAGCCCTCGAGGGTCGCCCTGAGGCAGCACTGGGAGGCCGTGACAGAACTTGTTTGACTCGGTTTCTTAGCTCTGATAGTATCCAAGTGCCACATTCTTCAGGAACCACATACTCAGACTCCCAGATGGATAAAAAGAGCTCAGCCTGTTCTTCCTAGACCTCGCAAAGTCCCCGTGAACACTACTGCAGAGGGCTTCTTACCCCCATGAACAAGCACGATGGTCCTCTCCATCCCAAAAGCCAGTCACCGTTCATTCCTACTCACCATTTTCTGTATCACCATTCCTCTTCTGCTGCGGGCACCATACCTCCGTTTGTTTGCACCATACAAGGTGTGCAGTCTAAAGATCATCTTAAGAGATGCATCTCGAGAGGATCTGAGTGGGTCACAGAGTGACCACCTACCACATGGTCAGCAATCCACTCCCTCAGAATAACATCTGGTTCAAGCAGAGCGAAGGATGCCCCCGCTCGCACCCATGTGCGTGGGCACACGCGTGCACTTCAGCAACACTCTGAGAACTGCCACAAGCCACAGCCCTGTATTAAATCACATACTCCTGGTATGGCAGCAAACCTGACCAAGTTCAGAGGAGTTTGGTTACCGATAAATCAGCAGCACTGGCCATCTACTGGTGACCTCCAGTGTGATCCACACTAATTGGAACACTTCACATACAGCCACCATTCGAGGAGGAACCCATGCACTCCCTCCCTTCCCCCACCAGCCTTTCAGTTGCTTTCACAGCAGTGTAATTTTCACTGGTTTGTGCTGGAATGACAGAAGGATACTTATACTTGGTGCTTGGATAGCACACCTTTCAAGGCAGTAAGTACCTACAAAAGCAAGATCACTCCTGAAAACTTCTCTTCTTTTTGTTTTCTGTGCTAAGATCTGCGGAAAGAAATCGTTGGAGTCTCTCGTTTGCCTTCCACGGGTGTTTCCTTAAAGGAAAAAATAAAAAAGGACTGGCAGGCTGCCAAGCCGTGGAAGCACATAAATAGCCCCGGGCTGTGCCAACAAGTCTGCCAAAGCAGTAGCAGCAGCCCCCTCCTGAGAACGTCCGTAAGCCGCCGGGGAGATGTTGGTTTCTTGGAGGTGTGTCCTGGCCGCCACCTTCTTCTGCACTGCTCAGCAGACTGCGGAGCTCCTCAGCACTGAGCAGGGCTGGGCTCAGCGTGCTGCCATGTGGACCATGCCCTGGATCACAGCGATTCTTTCCACCTCCTCCTTTCTTTCAGAGAAAGCAGCTCCTACCGCAGCCTCGTATGGGAGGCAGCCGATCGGCTCGAGCGCCGGCAGCTGGCATGGCGCTTGGTGGCCCCTGCTCCGTGCAGGGTATATACTCCTTTTTGTGAAAGAGGGGCAGGCAAGTTCATACACCAAAGGAATGTCCTAGGTCTGGGAACCAACTGCGTTTTGTGACATCTAAGCGTTGCGTTCCCTGGTATGTAAGTACTGATACAGTTCCCATTGCACTATCACAGCCGCTTTCGCTGAGGTGTCTCAGAGCAAACAGGGAGAATACACAAGACATTTAATTTGCGTAAGTAATTTACATCTCGTGTTTCTTCTTGAGGTGCTTGGCTTACTATTTAACAATTTAATAATAATTTGTTTAAAAAATATTATTATTATTACAGGGTGGCTGCTTGCATAATAGTGTACGCTAGAGGCTGGGAAGCAGCTCGCTGAATAGCTGCCCTGCTGAACAGGATAGGACTTACAGTGGACGCCAAGTTGAACGTGGGCCAAGAGAGTGTTCTCACTGCAAGTAAGGCAAACCACAGTCTGGGCTCCATCAGGAAGTATGTGGCCAAGAAATCAAGGGACACGCTTATCCTCCGGTACGCGACACTGCTGAGGCAGCGCGTCCAATATTGCTGTCCGGGTTTGGGCCTCTCAGTCAACAAGGATGTAAAAAAAATGTAGAGGCTTCAGTGAAGGGCTCCTAAGGTGTTCAGGGAGCTCAAGCACATGGCCTCTGAAAAAATAGTGGAAATAACTGGACTTAGTCTGAGGAGGAGGCGGCTGTAAGGTGACCTAATGGCTGCCTAGTATTATCTGCAGGACAGTTGCAAAGATAGAGCCAAGTGCCTCTTGATAGTTGCAGATGATGTGGCAGGGGCAATGGTCACAAACTCTAGCTTGGGAGCTCCAGGCCAGGCAGGAGGACAAACTGTTCTACTACGAGGGAGTGCAGCACTGGAAGAGGTTGCCCAGAGAGGTCACATCATTTCCACCCTTGCAGGTTTTCAAGCTTCAGCTAGACAAAGCCCCAGCTGACCTGCGTACTAATGCCAGTCCTGCTGCAAGCGGGAGGATGGCCTACATCTCCAGAGGGCCTGGTGAACGGCATTTCTGCAATTCTGCGACCTCCTGAGAGATGGAGAATCTGCAAAACCCAAGGCAGAAAAAGCCCAGTGCAGCGCAGAGGACCACCCACACAATAACGTCCCGTTTTGCTTTCAGGAATCATTTCAGGATGCAGCGCTCCCAGGCAGGGGTGGAGGCCCACAGCACCCCAGGTGCGCTGACAGCAGCAGGGAGCACCAAGCAGAGAAGACAAAGCACGCACAATGCGTAAGTGCTGGACTTCAGGTATGTAGCGCTCTGCTGCTCGCAACCTGCACACGATGCTGCACGTGGACTCGCCTCTGCTATCTCAAGCATTGCTGAATCTTGTACCTCAGCATGATGTGAGCAAACCCCAAGCGTAATTTCTTTCAGAAAAAAATATTACAGTAAATCCCTCCAACGAGGCTTACTCATTTCCTCTCCCCTGTCTCTTACTACCTTCTTACCACAAAGACAAAAGTCCTTTTATAATACGAGGGCTTATCTTATCTACTTGCTCAACAGCCCCACAAAGCTGAAAGTTCAGCAGAGCCCGAACAGTAGCTCTGGCCTGGGTCTGAATAGGTTATGCAGCGACTAAAACCAGAGAATCAAGCCTTTTGTGCGTCTCTCACCTTGTAAACAATCACTGGTATTTTAAGCATGCATATATGTCCAGGGAGATCTTCAGTACTATTCTGGGCCGCCTTATTCTGCAACTCTCTTGGGCATCAGCACAATTTCAGAACTCATGCTCCATCAGTGCTCCTTGGCAGCACAGACCTCCCCACATCTAAGGCAAACAAGTTTTGTTAGAACTTGGGGGAAAACCTCCAGAGCTCAGAGTGGCAGAAGAGTTAACGTAGGCTAATGTGACATAAACAAAGGCCACACTCAGACCAGAAAACACATACGTGCATTTTTATGCCACATTAGTTATCAGAGGTGTCCTAGCAAGCAGCCTTCTGACCCTAGCTAAGGGAGAAATAACACTGAGAAAAACAAGTATCTTTTCAATCCTTGTGTGCTAGCTAACCAAGCAGCAGATCCCCGAACCTTAGTGTAAATTGCATCTGCACTTGACTATCAAGTTGTAGAAATTTTTTGAGTGTGAAAAAGTTTGAGGGAAAAAATTGGCTGAGCTGTCTTACCCCTAGTTTTGATTTCAGTAATTTCTAGGACCAAAATTACTCTGCAGATCAAAAATTGTCTACTAAACCAGAAAAAGAATAAAAACTTGCTCTTGAGTAACACTTGCAGCTCAAGTCCCCTGCACGAGTAATAAGTTTTTACGTTTTTTACATCTGCCTTTGTTTTTTCTCGTTTGATGTTGACAATGTGGTTAAGCATTTAGCATCTTTGAAAAAACTACAGCTGAGTTTACACAGCAACTGATTCACTGGTGAATCTTCCTGCCGCTCCCAGTACTGGCAGAAAGACAAACTAAAGCAGGAGTCACATCCAGACCAATTACTGGCCAAGTCCCAATTTCAGCCAATTCCCAGCAGCGGCCCTGGAGGAGACAGCTCGTGCCTCGGTCACCCAGCAAAGGAGAAAAGCCGCTCAAAACTAATCGCTCGTCTGCTACTGAAACAGAGATCCCCTTACCCCTGCACCTACATGGGGTGGCCTTGTCTAAGATGGGGTGAACTGTGCACGACAGAGGCGCTGCTCTAACTTCACCACAGCCGGTTTGTGAACACCGGTGTTACAAAGCTGCCTTCTGAATTTCCGCTTTCCTCTCAGCACCTTTTTCTGACATCCAGGAGCTCTCCCCATCCTCCACAGCGCTGCAGGCTGAGATGGGCTCCAGCTGTACTTACGCCTGCCTGACCAGTTCACAACTACAGTATATGCACCCTTCCCTTTGGAGAGTCCTGCCGCTGGCAGTTAAACAGCTGCAGATGCATTAACATATCCTCACGTCTCTCTGTAACTTGGTTTGATTTCTTGTGGCTTAGTCTGAGGTTGCCCTTTAGAACGCACTAGCCTGGTTTTCCAAAAGGTCATGAACAAGGCAACCTCCTAATCTTAAAAAAATGACTTCACCACTCATTCCTATTAAAAACCTTTCTAATGAGTGTTCTAAGAGATTAAAAAAAAACCCCAAAGTAGTGGCTTACACCATGAAGAATTTTTTTGTAATGAAGTAGCATGGACTGCACGTGGCATTGCCGGAACGCTGGTTTAATTCATTCTGCTATCAGAAAAATTGTGTGGAATTCCTAGAAGTATCTTCGCTGATCCAGGAATTATCCTGCAATAGGCACCGAAAGGAAGTTGTGTACAGGTGGCACTTGCATGTTGCTCCTACATGCACACGACAGCATGACCAAGTACTTCCCACGCACCGCAGGAGCAGAGCAGCATGCTCGAAGAGCCAGCTCGTGACAGCTCCCCTGAGGTTTGGGGACAGGGATCTCGTAAGGCACCCCGCAACAAAAGCCAGGCAACAGCACTGCTGCTAACAGCTGCACAGACATCATATGCTGCAACCCTACTGCTACAGAACCAGGCCCAAGGCTCTCCAGGTTTGTATTCCGTTAATCAGAAAAAAAGCAAACCCAGTTCCTACTCCATTAGGAAGAAAAACCCAAATGCAGACCCCAAACCCATGCTGTATGCCACTAGCGCTGCACCACCACTGCTTGCAGCGTGGCTGCTCCAATACAGGTACTTTCCCTCACATAAACAAGGCCTTGTAAGCTGGAAGAAGTTACTTAACACAAGAGATGGTTCGGCCCTCACTGTGGTAACATACAGCTGCGCATCCCCGTTCCCACAGCCCTCACCTAAGTTTTCTACTGCCTTTTTCAAACACAAACTGCAATGTGTTTTAGTATTAGTGATTTTTTTTTTCCTATACAGGCCATTTCCACGAGGCAAAATAACCCACTTCTCTAGGCATAACTGGAGCCAAGATAACGGGAGGGAGCATCTCTCCTTCGCAGGCAGCCGCCAGCTGAATGACCATAAAGCCTCGGGCAAGTGCTGGTCCCTGCTCTGCTGCAGTAGAGGTAAGGGTTTAGACTCCTGTACCCCTCTTCCAAACCACGCATGCCTCAGGGGAGCGTAAGGTGAAGCTCTTTTGAACCCTGTACCTCAGGACACAGGCAGCACAAATACTGTGGGTCAGAACAGCTTTTTTCCTATAGGAGTACTGTAGTAGAAACAGATGCTCCTCTTTCAAGCGTAAGACAGCTGAAGCACTTCCTGTCAGGTGCAGGTTTTGTTTTTTGTTTTTTTTTTTTTTTTTTTTAAACACCATACATCCAAGAATTAAAAACAAAACATTCCAGGCTTTTGAATTAAAA
>VZSC01000676.1:53332-79925 GCA_013398225.1 Steatornis caripensis
GCTTTACAACCATGTAGTTAAGTGTAGGCTCTTATATTTAAGACTATATAATTTTATAGAGTACCAAAATAAGCAGAGGATCAGCACTCCATACAAAGTGTTAGTTCTTGTGAGGAGGGGAGAAGGGAAATGGACTTTAATTACACTAAACTTTTTTTTGCAAGTCTAAAGAAAACTCCATTTCAGCAGAACAGATTTGGGTTTAGATTCCCCATGTTTCTAGTTCAATAGTGTTTCTTTCAAGACAATTTACATTTTTCTCATTCGAAGTAAAGGGATGATTTAAAGCAATATTAACAAGGAGGTGGTGCTGTCAATGTTTAATGTCAATATGCAATGTCATCTGCTATAAAGGCTAGAAGAGCAACACAACTTTATCGTTACTGCTGAAGACTACCAGAAATCAACTAACATTTGAGAAAAGCTTTCGAGCACTCTACACCGACGCCAGCTCTAGGCTGCTGCTGGTAAGCCCCTGCGAGTCTGCACGCCGCCACGGGGAACACAGCAGGCAAACCCCAGCACCCAGACGTGGGCAGTGACATGTGTTTTCACAAGTATACTGTGAGTCTGACCTAGGACGGTTCTGTCTCTCCCGTCTTATGGCATTAAAATGCAAGGAAATTATTAGCTAACATTGCCACTACAGTTTCACAAAAGCATAAATCTCAACAAAATAGCGGTTAAAACAAATTGAAGTTCTCTGTTCAACTCCAGGATTTGCTCTCCATGCCAATCCTCCTTCTGTCCTACGCCCTGGCCGGTTTCTTCCCCTGCTCCTTACCTAAGGTCTATTTTACAATAAATAGGTTAAGTGGATTTACACGATGCAAGCGCAACTCAAAAGACTTTTGCCCTATACATATTACTATGTTAAACTGCGAGATTATACATGTGATATATCTCTTAACAGAGCAACCACCAGTTTAGATTGTTAAAGAAACACAAGTATTTCAGCATGTACACAGTAATGAGTTTAAAACTGTCCAACATCATCGCTTTCATACATTCTCTTCCTCTTTATAGCCTTAAAGGGATTTTAGACCTTGATGGCGACAATCCCGAAACCAGAGTAAAATGAATTTATTTTATTGCAAACAAACGTCTAGAGTTAAATTTCTCCACCCACTTTCTTTAAAGAGAAAAGGAATCAGCAGGCTAAGGAGATCCACCCATTTGAGAATTGACATGATTAAAAATTAGATATAAAATGGGTGACTCACAGTTTCATTAGCTTACAAAATGGTGGAGTAACTACTACAAGCACACTAGGTATACAGTATTTTGTGGGGAAAGAGTTATACAGACACACAGCTAACTTCATATAGATCCCATTAGACAACTGGATTTACAACAAGTTTTGTTTAATAAGAAATGGGCAAAGCCAGCTTCTTTTCAGAATCAAAATGCAGAACAAATGGAAAAGAAATTATGGTGTTGTACCTTCACAAGTTTGAGCCTCCACAAGTAATGCAACCAAGTTTTACAACTTTGAGAGCTTCTACATACACTCCACCTTCGCTATTCAGCCCCAGGTTTCCTCTTGGCCCCTCAATGTCTTATTGAGTTCCAAATGTTACAAAAAAGTCCTAGTTATTGCCAGAAACTTTTACCTCGCCCTCCTCCCCTCCCCACCCAGAAGCTTCATAGAGAGGATGGAGTGTAATATGGAGCTTTACATCATCTCATGGTATTTGTGAGGGCTACGAAGGAGCCTCCATACGAATCTGGTTGCTAACATTTCTATCATATTGTGACATGACTCACGACTGTTTCTTAGAAATTGGGGGATGGGGAAAAAGGAGAAAATTCTTTAATAAAAAGACACCAGGTACAAAGCAACGTTTTACTTTTGTTGTGGTAAAAAAAAAGTCACATTTTACAGATAAAATGTAGAACCCTGAAATACTGACACATTCTCTTATCGTGCACAATGCTGAGGTTCTCTTACGAATCACTTTAAAACTGCAATTAAAAATGTACAAAAAAAGAAAAAAGAAAAAATCAACCCACAAAGCTTCTAAAAAAGGAACCCGCAGGCACTTCCTCTTGTGGAATGTTTAAAAAGTTAGCCTACTAAAGAAAACAGTCGACTTCTTGTGAAGGTTTTGGAGAAATATGTATCAGTTCATTTATTTGGGTATTCAATAATATCCTTGGTGATAATGCTGACTCCATGGCTTCTGACCCCAGAATTGCTGCAACAAATGGGACAAATAGTTAATGTTAACCTGTCATCACATAATGGTTACATTTCTTTCAGAAAAAGTGTTTAATGAACATCTAGTTCTCCTGGAACTTGAGAAGATTAAAGCCCTCTCAAATGGCAGCAAGTTCCCAAACAACCAGGCAGTTAAGTTCACTTCACAGTAGTGAAGTGAAGCCAAATACTCCATACTGTTAAGACAGATAAGCCATAGCTGGTATTTGGTATATTAAGACCATCAAGCCAGATGAAGTTCTGCACAGCAAACTATTTATAGTGATATTACCTAGCATTAGAAGATCTCGCTATCCAGTTCTGATTACACATCTAACTATTATTTCAGTCAGCATTTTGAAATATTCAAGTTAACAATCAGTGAAAAGGTAAAGTTGTTACTACTTACACCCTGCTGCCACTGGTTGTAGCCCTGAGATTGGTTTTTGTAGCCACGATTATTTCCCCTTCCTCTGAAGTTCTGCAAGAGGACAACAGTTTTTAACTCCTTCATCTACATGGATTTTGCACAAGCGCACACATACCAATCTTTCCTTCTATTAACACCATCTATTACCACATACCATACAGAATCTTTCAAATACAAGGTTATCAGGCCTAAGTCTAAAAAAACCAAACACACACACACTCTCCCTGGAAAACACTAGAACATCAAAAGCTTCCCCCTCCCAAGCAACTGCTTCTTAAATATGGGGCAAGAACCTCCATATTAGTAAGCCAGCTCAAACTGTTGTTGCTGGTGGTCTGGAAAGCTGGCTAATCCAGTTTTGACTCACCCTATTTGCAGCTGCTAAACTGCACCAGGACAACTAAAAATACAAGAGCTTACCTATTTTTAGTTAGGAAAGGCTGTAGTTGCTACAAGGATGTGTTATCTGATTGACAAAAGGATATGGGTCATGTAACTGAAAATAGAACAGCTAGTCCACAAAACTCCAAGTGAAAGTTATGGTACAGGAAAGGGACATTGATACTACTACATAAAATACTACATTTCCCCTGTTTGTCAGCATTAGACAAACCTGAGCCATGTTTACTAGCTTGGGCTCCATCTGCTGGCTCTTCAGTAATCCAAATTATGTTTTCAAATACTTCCACACTGATATTCCATCAGTTAAGACCTTGACTAGTATGTCTTTACTAGTTGTGTTTGATACCAGACACCAACATGAAGCTCCAGAGCTATTTCCACAAAGCTCCCTAAATGATTGATAACGATACAGGTTGACCCTACAGACAAACAACGGTTACCGATTTTTGGAGAAAAAAATCAGGGGAAAAAAAAAAAAACAATCCCAAATCTTCACACACATGTCCTAACAAATCTTCAACAGGTAGTCTTAACATGGAATTCCCACATCGGCATCAGAACTTCTTATGCAACATGCAGAGTCCTGGGCACATACCCTGAACAAGAAAGCTGGGCCTTTTTGTGTGGCGTTAAGTGCGGTACCACAACCAAGCCTGTGGCTATTGACAGCCAAACCTTTCAAACATCATCCAAAGTACTGCAGTTCGACTAGTAAGCACCCCCAAAAGCATCACCTGGTTGTAGTTTCCCCTGTTGGGCATTCCACCTCTGTTATAGTTTCCTCTGTTTGAGTAGCCACCTCTGCTTGGAAAGACAGGGCCACGAGGATACGGGTAGCCAATTGCACCACTGCTGCCACCGCCGCCACCGCCACCTCCACCACCTCGCTGAGGCATGTTGCCTCCCCTCCTGTTGTATCCACCACGATTGCCAGGGACTGCAGGGAGACAGTTACGTCAATCAAGTTAATTGCTCAGTCTGCAGTATTTCTTACGTGAAGATTATTGTTCAAAATAATGATGGTATAGAAATAAGATGACCATATTCAGTGCAAACATTTCAATGCAAAGATTAAGCCACCTGGTCACAGTGAAAAATGAGAATTTAATGATGCACTACGACCCAACAGAGTCTGGTATACAAGCCAACACCAAACCCAACACAAAAACTCAAGAGCCGTGCCTCAAACCACATTTGGCAATCCTTACTTCTGAAGTTCGACAGTAGCATTACACTAATATATTAAACTTTAACTGAAGGTGAAATCAAGGTTCCCACTACACAGTAACTGCAATGCAAGTACTACAAGCTTTTCCCCCCAGCAGCAGCAACCTCCAAAATTGACAGGCCAATTTCTAAGCTCACCTCCTCCTCTGAAGTTGCCACGCATGTTGAATCCTCCACGACCTCTCTGACCCCTATTAAATTGATTTTTATTGCTCTTCTTGTTCTTCTTGGAGCCAGTGTTCTGTTTCTTTTCCGGTGGAAGGGACTTCTTACTTTCTTCTTTATATTGTTCCAAAAGCTTCTGAGCTTCTTCTTTTTGCAACTCTACATAGATTATTTCATCAAAACATTCTGCTACCTCTGGCAGTGTGAAGTTCCCTATAATTGCAAAAACACTGAGTATTCAGCATCTACATTCAAGCTACAATCAAAGCCGTAATTTAACCTCCTTTCTCCCATTCTTCCTCCCACCCCCTGCATTCCCTCAGCATAGGGACAAAATTACGTAATTTGAACATTTAAGAAATGTAACAGTGACAAAAGAAATGAACAGGTCTTCATGGAGTTGCCAGTACTGTTTCAAACCTTGAAAACATTCTGCCTATATCTTTTTTTCTTTTATAAGCCTCCACTCAGAATACCAGTTTCTGCCAAATATGTCACTTATATAGGGCACTTTATGCCAAGACAGCTTTGTGCATCTGCATGAAGCATATCAGCATAACTGAGTAGTGTTAAGGACTGCAGCAGAGGGAACACAATATAGTGTTGTTCTACAAGTTACAATAGTCTTCCAGTTTTGTTTAAGTACAACTGTTTAAGATAAAGTGATTTTTTTAGAATTCACGTTTACTTAATCCTTTAAACAGATACTCAGCATCCTAAAACACAGTATAGGATTATGTTCCATGCCTTTCATTTTGAGAACTGCATGCTCTGGAAGATCTTTTCCCTCCACCTCTGCCTTCTTTTGTGTTCTTTGCTTGTAGTCTTCATCTTTTGGGCAAACAACAACTGCTTTGCGCTGGAAGCCTGCAAACAGGCACATTTTTCTCCTCTGCGCAGCTGCAGACACATTTGTCTGAAAAAAATGCAGTAACTTACTACACGTAGCTGTCATTGTAAGAGTTAAGGAAGTCAACTTATGGTGTATAGACTTCACCTCTACAAGAGCTTGCAATGAAGTTTACAAATAACTGGACATAAAGATGCTGCATAATGCAAAGTTACGAGCTCATAGCCACGTGTTAAAACACTATTCCTCCCACATCCCATAAATCCAGAGAAGCGCACACAAGCATTTGTAGTAACATCTCAACTTTGTGTCCCCTGAATGAGTAGTAAGTCAGTAAGTGAAACAACAGCTACTACAGTGTAACTTTAATCCCATTTAATTACTGCACTACAGCCTATAACAAATTTCCGTAACCATTTTTCACTGAAGCTTCTACCTGATCCAAAATGAAATTCCGCTTCTTACGAGCTGCGATCTCAATGAACTTTCCAAGACACTGCGGAGCTCTCTGCAACAGTGTGTTAAGTTTTCCAGTGTCTGCCATCTGCCGCTTAAAACCTGCAACCTACAGAGAGATTTCTCAGAGTTAAAGTAGCCCTCCTACATGTGGCTGACATCTTTTGTTGCTAAATGCTTTTCATCTCACTTTGCGGATTGTTCAATTCAAGGCCACGGCTACAAACTCATAACTGAAATTCTCAAGGCCTCCGTAAGACACAGCTTTATAAACAAAGAATCTAGATGCATCAATACAGCTGAATCTAAGGTACACTCACCACATTACTAACTTAAAGCTAAATGTTGTATACTGAGGACAGTGATATAAAAAGAAATAGAAATACTTAAATAGTCAACAACAGTTGACTATTTCTTATATAATACCACAAAAAGCTTCAGAATCCTGCTGTGTCATGTATAAGTAGCAGCTCAGCAAGATAAAAAAATTTAATGGTCACTAGCTAACTGGTAGTCACGTTCTTAAGATTTCTTTGGTACAAAAGAAGTCCACGGCAGCCAAAGACCTTGGATTTATAGCAAGTCTTTAACGTATCAACAGATAAATTGTCGTATTAACACTTACCATCATTTTGTCCATAATAGTATTTGTCCCAAGAATGTTGTATTTCCCAGGATTTGCTGCTGCATGTTTGGTAACCCATGTAGTCTTGCCAGCTCCAGGCAAGCCAATCATCATCACCACCTACGATAACAGGTTCTATACTTGAGATACTAGTTCAAAGATTTTCTTTAATATGCAACTTAGACCAGCAAGCCTAATGGAAACTGGGGGGGGGGGCATGGGGGTAGTGGTGTGTGTGTGTGTGTGTGTGTGAAGAGTCAGAGAACACCAAGTATTAAAGCCCCCAAACAAAAAGGTCAGGGAGTTGTATAGTAGTCTGCTTAAACTCCACCACTTCTGCTCATCTACCTCAACAACTTTGAGATTATCAACAAGACACTTACCTCACAATCTTTCTTTTGCTCAGGCCCCTTTGGTCCTCGGACCCTATCCTCCAGAGGGACCTTCTGGATGAAGGTATACTCTTCAGGTACAGCAAAGTAAGGTTCTTCCTTCTGACCAAAGTTGAACTCAACTGCACAGTTATGGCAAAGAACGTGTGGGAAGAGTGGCCGCCCATCAAGAACTTCCTTACTTATTTTGAATGCAACACCAAGCTCTTGTCCGTTCTTGGAATATGAGAGTTCCACTTCATCACCATCAAAATTCTGGTTTTCAGACAAAGCATTGGTTTGGGTAAGATTACTCACCTCGCTCTATAAAGTTGTACTGTCATTTCACTATATTGGCTATATTCACTCAACTTCCATGAAACTGTTAAGATCATAAAGGAACTACTTAAAAGTTTTGTCTTAAAATGAGTTACTGTCAATGACCATCTCATTTAAGAACTGATTTTTTTTTTAGAAGGCTTTAAAGACATTTGTCTGTGAATATGAAATCTTAACATGTTGACAGCAGTCACTTGGTAACACCAGCTATTTCTACCTCCTCCCTAGATTAAACAACTTGTCTTGCTCCATGTTTTTCTGTGTTTGGTTTACTGCTTCTCACAAAGCAGTCTAAAAATTCAAGGATGTTTTTTCTCAAGAAAAAATATAAGTGAAAACTTACAGCAAAACATCCAATCACATCATTTTCATCAAACTTCTCACCAAAGTCTTCAGTCTCACAATTGCATGTCTTTATTCCTTTCAGAGAATACCCATAAGAAAATTCTTCTTCACCTGAAGAAATAATTTAAACTTATCAAAAATAGGCATTTTCACCTAACCTTTTAGAAATACAATCACTTTACAGCCAGTTAAGCAAGCTGCTGTTCAAAATGTTTTTATTAATGCCAAAACAAGCTATGACTCCCGAACAGCTACAGCTCATTCTTGTACTCAAGAATACTCCCACTTGAGATAGAACAGCAGCGCTTTTTTCCTCCATCCCAGTTTTGAGAGCCTTATGCTGCTGGTTCCAGATTCATCTTGGCATAAAGCTGAACTGCCAGATAAAGACATGATCAAGTATTTTTAAACTCTGAAGACCGGATTATGCACCGGTATACCCGCAACACAGTTAGTCAGAAAGGCTTTCTGAATTTATTCTCCAGGAGAACTTACCCCTCCCCATTTTAAAGGGAGTTTAGCAGACATTCAGCCTATGCGACAGCTGAGGATGAAGCTGCAAGGAACAAGCTAACAGGAAGCAAACACAAGGACTTAGGTGGAACTTAAGTACTTGACTAGAAAGCTGCTTCTGCTGTCTGAACATACCAATGCATATACATTCCCCAAAGATGTGTCTCAGCAGCAGGTATTAAGTTATAAATACCATTATGATTAGTTCCAAAGTTGTACTTCTTTCTTCCTAGTTACTTTCAGAAATCAGGATTCTCACCCCCCCAAGCCAAATAATGATAATGTAGTTATCCAGGAATTCTTCTTCACTGATTAAATCTTTTATCATGCCCCATCCTAAAAAAACCCCGTAATACCCCCCACTGCCAAAACCCTCTTCCTATTTAATGAGACCACATGAAAAGGAGAAATCTGTAATCTTGTGAGGTCTTCAAGAATTTCTCTGCAACCCATGCTTGACGACTGAGAGAGTTAACCCTCAAATCATGTAATCTTTACAGGTCTGAATACTTAGTCCAGTGTTCAATTCAAGTCAAGACCACTTTTCAGAACGCATGGACTACATTCACTAAGCTTTTCTCATCTACTTAAGAAAAAATGACTTAAAACTTCAACCATGTACACAATACATAATACAAAAGTAATCAAATGTTTAAGTCTTACCAAGCAACATTCCACTTGTGTTCAGTGACCAGCCAACTCGCACTTCATGTATGTCGATGTCTTTTGTATACAGGTGTTTAACAGGAATCTTTTCTGTAACCTATTTTTAAGTTATTCATTAAAAGGCACGTAGTATTTATTAGACATGAAGATGACGGAAACACAAAGGTAACATCTGGAATCTTTACACTTTGGTTAAATCTCTGCTAAGTCTAAGTCATCCCCTTCTGCAAAAATAAAACATGCTTAAGTATGTGAAATCACAAGCCAATCACTAAATAGTTGCATCTCCTGACTGAGCAGTGAAGATGCAAGATATCACATACCTTCACAGCAGCCCCTGTCAGCTTCCAAAAGGCCTTAATCCTTTCGGTAACGTATTACAATCCCCAACAAGATGTATACGTATTTAAAAAAAAAAAATCAGCATAAAGTTGGGATTAACAGTAAATTACTTTGCCAATAAAATGTGATAATGCATAAAAGAATTGTTTTACACAGACTGGGAAAAATACCACACTCATCCTTTTCCACAGTAAGCAGACTTCCTGGGCAAGTTGCCAGCTTCCAAACAATATAACCAGATTCAAAAAAAACCCACCTAAAAGCACCAGAATCTGTAGGCAACCAGCTATTTTCTAACTGCCTTTACAAACCTCACCAAACTGAAGTGAAAAACTGATTAGTATCCTACTAGTTTCCACAACATTCGAGTCAGGTGACCAAGGTGAAACTGATTTTAAAAAGTGACCACGGCAATAAATACTGAAACCGATTTCACTTCACTGGTCTTCCAAAGTTACAGGTACCAACAAACAGAAATCACTCAATGCAAGAGCATGGAGAATGGAATCACTACCCACTCCCGGTAGTGGTTAGGTTTGAAAGTACTAGAGGAAGAGAACAGTGTAAGCATTTATATACATAGGCACATCATATGCAAAGAAGCCTTGAACACTGCTAAGTGTAAAAAAAAAAAAATCATCAAGCTTTGTGCCTCCAGTTATTCTTTTGTCAACAAGTTGGAGAAATTTGTTTATTAAAAGGCTGATTGCTCTTTGCCATTCTTACCCTTTGGGAGAACTCTTGCTGTCAAAACTCAAGTACCTGCTAAAGACTCGCATTCACTGCAGGCACAAGACAGAATTACTCGGGTCAGAACGGACCTCTGGAGGTCATCTAGTCCAAATCCCTGCTTAGGGCAGGTCAAACTCAAAGACTATGTAGGAACAGAAAAAAAGGCTTCTGGGATAATTTATATCCCTTTTTACAAAAAAACCAAAGCTTTCTGTAACCTTCAGAAAGTACAAGGAAACTTCTGACTAGTGAGCATGGAAATTCTTCAAGTGTTGATACATGAGATGCCAAATAAAATTCTTGGTTCAAAACCAAGATCAGTAGTTACACATCCAGGGCAAATGCAAGCTGCTTTTGTTTATTATTGTTGTTGTTAAACAGAAGGTCTAACAAAAGAGGAAGCAGTTTTGCTAATTGAGCCATCTTTTATCAACAATCATTTCACAGCCTTGTAACAGAAGGCCTTCTGAAAGTCCTATTCACATGAAGTAGTTTCAACCAAGGGTAAAAACCCTGACACGTATAAGCAGTATTATATTTAAGCATGCAACACAGTCTCCCATAAAACATCAGTTTAACTCACCTTCATCTCAAAGCAGACTTTGCCTTTAGAAACTCCATAGGAGGCTCTCCCTCCAGCCCAAAGGAAAGCAAAGCTTTCCATGGTCAGAGAGGAAGCACTAAACCGGTCTCTTGAGATTTTAAAATGCAGGTCACAGTTATCTGTTAACATAAAAATCATTCTGTTTACTCTTACTACAAAATAAAGTATAGTAATTTTATGCATTAAAGGTGTTTTCAGCTGTCAAAGGTTATTTTCAAGACAAACTGGCAGCAAGTGCTCAGCGCCTTTCAGGAAGGCAACTGAACACATGCCTGGATAGAGCTGCAGGCTGAAAGCTCAGCCAAAAATCTTATGAAAAACTAGCTAACTAGAAAATTTTCAAGGTGCCATCTTCATTTCTGTCACCAAATTCCCTCTATTTTTTCCATCTGCTCAAAAACTTGAATTTCACCTCATCTACTTTAGTATTTTTGGTCAGTTATCTGAGATATTTCCATCAATACAGAGCAAAGGAATCTGCATCGTGCTCTTTTCATTATTTGCTAGATACCTTTTTTGGAAGTCTTCTCACCCCTCATGCCCAAGCCTAAGTGCATCTGAGAAGTAAATAGGAACACAATTGGTTTTGTTTAAGTCCTGAAAGCAGTACCGTCTTTGGTTCGTACAGTTATTTAAGCAAGTCCAATTAGATTAAGCCAATTAAAGTCAGTTAAGTCAAATGCAGATAGTGGTAAGAGAACCTACTTCACCTAAGTAACATGATCTCTACTGTGAATTCACCTATCCCTCTAAGAACTTAAGTGGAACCTTTGTTTTACGGACATCTTCAGAGCTGCAGCACCATGAAGTTTCAAATTAATCTTTGAGTAGGTTTCAAAAAGACAATGCAAACTGGTAACCTGAGGTGCAAGATATAGCACTTGAATTCCCCAGAGCAAGGAATCCGTAGAAGAAGATTCAGATCTATTTGACAGTTACAACAAAGGAGCAAAATTAGCAAGCAGTGAGTTCTTCTGCCCTGGTATAAAACCTGGATGCTGCCCGAGTAAACCAAAACGTAGTCTTCCTTGTGTATTACCGGTAACTCTCACTCACAAGATCTTGTTTTGTTTACGTAAGGCCACCCCAGTTGCACCTACAGTATTTGTGATCCAAGAGTTTTCTCGTTAGTACTTCTTTTATTTGTTGCAGGAAAACCAGATAAAATCATACAGAGGAAACCCACTCGTGTAGGTTACTTTTAGAAAAACAAATGAGAACAGTCTGAAGTTACAGATTCCTTGTAAGACACAGGTAATAAAAAGCACCTAAGAATGCTAAACCTCTTATAAGTCTGGATATTTATGGTCCAGAAAAGAGTGCCAAGTCGTTATACAATTCAGCCTTAAAGCTGTATTTCATTCTGATCTCCATGCAGTCTGTCAACACTTTGAACTAAAACACAAAGTTCGTCCAGTAACTAAACCTTCTACTAGAAATTGTAGTAATGAGAAGTAGCTACTGCCCAGATACCGGGAAAAATCAGAAGCTCCCACAAACGTGGCTACTCACCAGGTTAGCAGCTAGAAACTTGAGATTTCGTTACCAAAATGTCAAGGATGGCACATTCAGCAAACTACATGGCTGTAAACTAATACCTCCTCCATTTCAAATTATTTCTTGGGAAGAAAAGACACCTGGAACTACGAGCAAATG
The DNA here is from genome assembly GCA_013398225.1 of Steatornis caripensis. Classification (NCBI taxonomy): domain Eukaryota; kingdom Metazoa; phylum Chordata; class Aves; order Caprimulgiformes; family Steatornithidae; genus Steatornis; species Steatornis caripensis. Next base: position 65,256 of record VZSC01000676.1, read on the forward strand.
TGCCAGATGCCAAAGCTTAACCTTTCCTTCCATGGCACTTAAAGTATCCAGCAAGTTCAAGTATCACTTATTCAAGTTCCTTAATACTGCACCAAGTCCTTACACTTATCCTCAAGAATAAAAATGCCAAGTTTGCCCCAGCTTCACAATCATAGTAACACTTAGCATCCGCCTCAAAAAACCCCACTTTTTATAGATACTTGTCAATTTCTATGCCCTTCTGACCAATTCTGCCTGCCATCCCATTTGCACAACCAGCCTCCCACCCCGCAAATTCCTGGGTTGCATGAATGGGTTGTTTTTCAGGAGGCCTTACCCCATTTTTTCTTTGTTAGGGTGGTACATAAAAAGGGCCTCAGCAAATTATGCAGGAAGCTCACTTCACAAATTGTACTACTGTAGCCATCTACACTACTGACTCTTAGAACTTCCCAAAGTGAAAAGCTCATGTGCTATATAATTAGTTTATCAAGTTGTTTCTAGGGTGTTCTACACCCACTCTACATCAGCCAGTTTATTAGCACTTTGGTGAAGATTCCTCCAGGAAACTCCAGATTCCCATTTTCATGGGAAAATCAAGCTTATCACTGCCGACTCATATATCCTCCTGTTCTTTTGTACACAGAAAATGGGGTAGAAACACCATGTCTCATTTTTTAAAGTTACTTGATAATGAATGTCAACAAATGTATTCACTCTGTATTTCAGAAAGTGTGGTTTTAAGACTAAAAGCATAACACCACATCTTTCTATAACAAAGCAAAGCGTGTTTACTCACAAGTATCAAGACAAACTACTGTGTCATCAAAATGTTCGTCTTCTTCTTCAACAGGTGGTTGAGGGGACTTGGCCCTGAACAAAACAAAAACAGACAAACAGAAAGAAATATTAAAGCTACGTGTATTTTCAGTGTTAAAACAAGAATTTCTGTACCTTACTTCTCATTCACAAAACACTGCCCAGGACTGTAAGTTTATTTACCTGCTATACTTATTTTCTTCAATGTATTCAAAATATCCACGGCCATGGTCTTCACGTGGTCTCTTCACTCCCCTCTTTTTCTCACCAGGTTTTTGTTCTGTTTTAGCATCTCCTGTAACAAAATTAACAATTTATTTTAATCACACAAAGTAACTCTTCAATTGAGAATAAAATCCTACACGATGGTTCCAACTTTGGAAGCTGCAAGAACCTATGGCAAAAGAAAAGCGACAGCACCCCGAAGAAGAATAATTTTGCTTTGTACTAAGATAAAAACCCGCATCTCGCATTTTCTCAAAAGGACTCAAAACTTGTCTGCTAAATCATCTCTGACCCACGACAGAAGCGGCCAGCACGCCACGCACCAGCTGGTACACTCCTCGATGTTAAGATACCCATTGAAAGGCCAGACCACTCCCAAGCGGTGGGGGGAAAAAAAAAAAAAAAACACCCAACAAAAAAACCAAGAAAACCAACCGGACAAAAAAAACCCCTCCCGCGACGGCAGACCCGCCCCCCCTCCCCCGCAGGACATTCCCGGCGGCTCGCAAGGACACCCCGCCATCCGCACGACTGCGCCTCCTCTCGGCAGGCCGTGCGCGGCGGCCCGGGCGGCAACGGGGCCGCCCGGCTGCCTGCGGGGAAGGCATTCCGCCTCCGCCCGCCTCCATTGTACCAGGCCTCCCCAANCCGTTGGCGTCGCCGGCCGCGGCCTCCTCCTCGTCGGCGAGCTCGTCCTCCCCCTCCTGGAAACCCTGGTCGTCTCCGTTCTCATCTTCCTCCTCCTCCTCTTCCTCCTCCTCGCCGCCCGCCTCCTCTTCCATGGGGCCGCCCCCGGCCCCCGCCCGCTCGCCGTTCTCCTCGCCAAGCTCCATGGCGTCGCCATCGGCGGCCTCCAGCCCTTCCTCGTCGTCGTCCTCCGCGGTGGAGGCCGCGGCCTGGTCGGGGCCTCCTCCCTGGTGGAGCTGCGAGGCGCCCCCGCCGCTCTCGGCCGCCTCCCCCTCCATGCTGCCGTTGCCAGGCTCAACTGCGCTGCTGGCAGGGCCTCCTCCGCCGGCCTCTTCCTGGTCCAGCGCGGCCTGGAGCCGCTCCATGAGCTCGGCCTTGAGGCCCTTGTCGGAGAGGCGCCGCTTTTTCAGCTCCTCCTTCAGCTCCGACACCTTCAGCTTCTTCACGTTCACGGGCGAGCAGCTCATGGCGGCGGCGGCGGCTCAGTCCCCGGGCGGCGCGCAGGCGACTCTGGGTTGGGGCGGGCGGGCGGCGGCGACGGCTGTGGGTCGAGGCCCCGGCGCGAGGCGGTGGGCGGGTGGCGCGGCTGGTTCGTGCGGCTGCGGCAGCTGCAGAGCGGACCCGCCTGGCGCCAAATCCTTTCACCGAGCTCGCGAGGGAGACGCGCCTCGCGGGGCCGAGCACGCAGCACTGCCCGCCCCGCCCCCGCGCACGTAGCGCCTCCCCCCTTCTCCCCCTCCTCCTCGCGCTACCGTAACGGCCGCCCGCGCGCGCCCGTACCGTAAATACCCGGGCGGAGCGCGGCAGCCCCGCGTGGACCCCGCCGCCCTCACGCGCTGGGGCGCGGGGCGCCGCCGCGGCCACTCTGCTGGGCCTCCCCGCCGGGCCGCGGAGCGCGGTGTGAGGAAAAGGGCGGCCCTGCGTGCCGGAGCGCCCCGCTCTGCGCTAGCCGCTGTGCCCGCGCCATGTTGGGCGGGCGGCGGCAGGAAGCGCGGCCGCATGCAGCGCTGGTGTCCCCCCTCCGATACCCCCCTTCGGCAAAGTAATCCACGCGGGGGTGGAAATCGGCCACCGTGCCACCCCCGAACGGGCCCGCGCCCGCCCTTCTGGCGCGGGTTAAACCCGAAAACGCTCCCAGCCCAGCCAAGCAGCCTGCGNGGCAGACCCGCCCCCCCTCCCCCGCAGGACATTCCCGGCGGCTCGCAAGGACACCCCGCCATCCGCACGACTGCGCCTCCTCTCGGCAGGCCGTGCGCGGCGGCCCGGGCGGCAACGGGGCCGCCCGGCTGCCTGCGGGGAAGGCATTCCGCCTCCGCCCGCCTCCATTGTACCAGGCCTCCCCAACGCCATCCCGTGCAGCGCCCAGGCCGGAAGTGACGTCACGCCGCTGAGCGCTCCTCAGCACAATACAGCGCGCCCCAGCGGCCCCTCCGCCACCACCCCTCCCCCCGCGGCCCGGCGCGGCGGCCCCNCTCCTCTTCCATGGGGCCGCCCCCGGCCCCCGCCCGCTCGCCGTTCTCCTCGCCAAGCTCCATGGCGTCGCCATCGGCGGCCTCCAGCCCTTCCTCGTCGTCGTCCTCCGCGGTGGAGGCCGCGGCCTGGTCGGGGCCTCCTCCCTGGTGGAGCTGCGAGGCGCCCCCGCCGCTCTCGGCCGCCTCCCCCTCCATGCTGCCGTTGCCAGGCTCAACTGCGCTGCTGGCAGGGCCTCCTCCGCCGGCCTCTTCCTGGTCCAGCGCGGCCTGGAGCCGCTCCATGAGCTCGGCCTTGAGGCCCTTGTCGGAGAGGCGCCGCTTTTTCAGCTCCTCCTTCAGCTCCGACACCTTCAGCTTCTTCACGTTCACGGGCGAGCAGCTCATGGCGGCGGCGGCGGCTCAGTCCCCGGGCGGCGCGCAGGCGACTCTGGGTTGGGGCGGGCGGGCGGCGGCGACGGCTGTGGGTCGAGGCCCCGGCGCGAGGCGGTGGGCGGGTGGCGCGGCTGGTTCGTGCGGCTGCGGCAGCTGCAGAGCGGACCCGCCTGGCGCCAAATCCTTTCACCGAGCTCGCGAGGGAGACGCGCCTCGCGGGGCCGAGCACGCAGCACTGCCCGCCCCGCCCCCGCGCACGTAGCGCCTCCCCCCTTCTCCCCCTCCTCCTCGCGCTACCGTAACGGCCGCCCGCGCGCGCCCGTACCGTAAATACCCGGGCGGAGCGCGGCAGCCCCGCGTGGACCCCGCCGCCCTCACGCGCTGGGGCGCGGGGCGCCGCCGCGGCCACTCTGCTGGGCCTCCCCGCCGGGCCGCGGAGCGCGGTGTGAGGAAAAGGGCGGCCCTGCGTGCCGGAGCGCCCCGCTCTGCGCTAGCCGCTGTGCCCGCGCCATGTTGGGCGGGCGGCGGCAGGAAGCGCGGCCGCATGCAGCGCTGGTGTCCCCCCTCCGATACCCCCCTTCGGCAAAGTAATCCACGCGGGGGTGGAAATCGGCCACCGTGCCACCCCCGAACGGGCCCGCGCCCGCCCTTCTGGCGCGGGTTAAACCCGAAAACGCTCCCAGCCCAGCCAAGCAGCCTGCGGCGCCCCCCCCCCACCCCAGCCCGGCCCGGCCCTGTTTTAGGCCGCAGCCTCGCAGGCCGGGCGGCTCCTTCGTTCGCCCATCCCGGGCCTAGCCCGCGGGTTCGTTGCATAAAGGGTTTGAAAACGAACGCTGCTACTCAAAATAGTTAGCCTGATACAACCTTGTTAACACAGTTACGTAAGGACAAAAGTAGAGCTATATACCCATTTCTTCACCAGCTGCAGCAGTAAGAGGCCTGCATAGACGTGATCTTTAACCAGACCAGGCTGGGGCTAACAAAGCCACAGGGCTAACAAAGGTTTTTCAAGTGCACTGACTCTTCCACCCAACAAGAAGCACTGGTCTGGAGCTCAGCACAGACCTGATCAGCTAACCAAAACTACTCGGTTTTCCCCAGCTTTCCCTCTGCACAGCATTAATTTGGGTCTCAGCCGCTAAGTTGTACAGTAGTTGAATTTTTCCAATTTGGTGAAAACTTACTTGAAAACAGCAGAGAGTTTCACACAAACAGGCAGCACTGATCTACAAGTCTGCTTCCTCAGGGAGCCTGCATAAAAAGCTAATTTTCACTTGCAGGGAGAAAGAAAAGCAAACCAAACTAGGAGATCAGTATGAAGATCTACTGAAGGGAAGGTGGGTTTGACACGAAGTCGCCTTGTGTTGGTACAGGTCGAGTGGCCTCCTGAACCAGAACTAATTACATTTACCTGCACTGAGAGGAAGAGAGGCGAGCCATGGTAGTCACCTTGTTTTAAGTGCACAAGGAAAGGGCTCTTTTCTTTGTCCTCAGTCAAGCTGGATCCATTTGGAGGAAACATGACTCAGTCAGCAAGGTTAGCTCAACCCATCACTACACAACAGCTTGTTGGAACAGAGACAGGGAGAGCTCCCTCATTCAATAAGTAGAGATGAGAAGAAGGTTGCCAGAACCTTTCCCTTACTATAAATGCAAGTTAGTGGATTTTATCTCAGTCTAGTAGGTCAGAGTCATCTCAGCAGGGGAGGAAAAGGATAAGAGTGCATCAGTACATGATCAAGCTGCACCAACATAAATCATTACTTTTGTCCATTTCTTCATGAAGGAGCTATCTTAGCTAGTCTGCTGAGGTACTCTTGATAAACACTGTTCTGCCAAGGTGGGAACCAAAGCAAACAGGGTTCACCTAGTTACTATTGCACGATGACTTAGAAGGCTGAAGCTTACAAACAACTCTGCATTAATTCAGATGTCATCTGCCTGTCCAACCCCCACGTTCTTTTTTTTGAATTTTGAATGTAAAAATTTTAAAGAAAAGATACATCATTAAGTCTTCACATCTGAACCTCAGACAGAGCCCTACGTTTAGACCTTGATCTGGCACAGGCCTCATGTTGAGCCATGTTTCTGGGAGAGCTTCATTGACCTAATTGTCCGATAATCCCTCTCACCACTGCAAACTTTATAGATTGATAGAGTCTTTTAGGCCAGTTTTAGATCCCTGAACCTTACCTTAAATTAATACATCTGCACACGTTTCACAGCACCTCTGTGTTAGAAAATGCCCTCATTCAGAATCACCCTAGAACTGCAGTTCTCACATGTAATCCCATTCCTAAACAATGTCATGTCTGCCTACTTCAGTAACATGCTTATACTGCTTTATACTCCTGTTACCATGGAGAAACAAAACAGCCAACAGCTTTGAGGCGCATCAAGAGATTACTTACCCTAAAGCATTCAGGCCTGTATATAAAGGCACAAGCATGTAAAGTAAGAATCTCCCCCCCCCCTGAAATTTAACACCACCAACCTGAGATTTTTTTGGGTTTTTTTAAGTCACTAAGGCTATCCCTTTATTAAACCACTTGGAAGGTTGAATTTTTTTTATTTTTAAAAGATTAATACATACCTTACATAGTAGTAAGGGTACTAACCACTCAATTACACTACCAAACAAATACAAGTGTAGTAGGACCGTGCTTTCAAACTACAGTATGCCGTTATCCATTATTATAAAAGTGAGAAATCCCAGTTATTTTCAGATGTCAGGTGATTTAATTGTGGAAAGAACAGCACTTCTTATAAAGCTAAGTACATAAACTACACACATAACTGATATAGACTGTAACCTTAATGTCAGCCTCTCAGTGCAAAAAAAATTTCAGTTTTTTGCTGTTTAAGTTAAATACATATTTCTTATGCATTGGCTTCTGGGAAAAACTCTCTAAGATAGCTCCCCTGTCCTTTTTGATTCCTATGTTTCAGGAGTTTGCCTCCTCCCTATTCGTACTCTGAAGAGAAAAAGTAAGTTAAGCGGATATGTTCTCTTCATTGCTGTACCCTCTCTTAGTTCAGATAGCAGATTGTTCAACTCAGCTTTTCCTCAATCATACAGATAGAGATACCAGCCATATCCTAAAAATGAGTGTTTGGTAATGTGAACTTCTGAAATAAGAAAGTGCTAGAGGAAAGCACTTTAGCTTTAATTTGCAAAGCTGCTACTTGTGTGATAACAATGGCCATATGAAAAACAAAACATTGTTGCTGATAACCACAAGTGATCTTCCATTAAAATTGCCCTTTCTTTGGTCTGAAAATTTATTAAAAACCACCTTCCTCTACATTTAAATTGAAAGCGACATCTACCCATACATAACAGATGCAGTTCTATGCTCTTTGTTTATCTATCATATAACATTTTCCTCCTAAGTGTGTTACTTTCTAACTTAAGAGAATGTTTTTCTCCCCAAACCATTACTCTCAAAAGAAATTTGGGATCCTCCCTCTGGGACTTGGCCCTTTCAACAGATCAGTTACTCCTGTGTCCCGCGTTTTTGTTTGTGCTCCTTTAGACTTTGAGTAGTTGCTCTCCTTACACCTAATGTTCTTTCCATTATTCACCCTTAGTCCTTCCAAATCCCCCTCCTCCTCCTGTTTGCCAAGAGCAGTGACAAAGTGGTGACAAAAAGAAGAGGAGGCTTTCAGAAGAAGACTGGATAGTCTTGGGGGTCCCATCCCACCCCGGCTTTCAACCTTTTTTGAACTTTTCCGTGTGCCTTCAGTGTTGCAGGAGGACCCAGGCATTTATGTTTTCCTAGTTCTGCTCTCTCACAGCCTTGTCTGTCCTGTTCTGGCTGTTCTCATACCTTACCCTATATCTGACCATCACAATATGCTCCTGGTCTCTTCTGTACGTCCTTAAACCATCTACCCTCAATTAATACTGCCTTCAGAGTTCCACATTCAACACACCATTACTTTAAAAGAGAATATCATTCTTGAAATACTCTGCTGCCTTTTATGATAGCAGGGAGCATGTGGAGCGCGTCTTTCTCTTTCTCCCTTTCACCTCTCCTCGTGAAATCCTCATTAATCATTATTAGAGCCAGTCAGTACTTTTCAGGCATTTTTAAAGTGCTAATTTGTCACAAGTGATGTTGCACGACAGAGGGTTAGTTCTGATGATTTCTGAGCCCAAAGAACCCCCTATCTATGTATCTCTATAGATACTCTCTATCTGTAGAGACTCTGCCAGGAGGCTGGGAGTTTGTTTCGGAGAAGTATCACTACACTTGCTCTGCTCCTCTCTTTCCCTGACACCCACTACTGCTCACAGTCAGAGTCAGGATACTGAACTAGACTGACCTTGCCTTGTATTATCTGTAATTTCTGCATGATATTTTAATATCAAATGAGGTCCAATTCATCTCAAAAACGAGGCAGTCATTTGCCATAATAAGGCCTATTACTTGCACAGGAACTAGATCAGTTAGGTCCTAAAGATGGTTTTGGACCTAAGGATGGTTATGCCTGTTTACAAGTAGAGCTAAGAGCATTTAAGGGACTGAAATTCAGGTTTCTAGCACCGGTTTAGGTAGCCAGTTCCTCCTCAGTAGCATCCTTCTCTTACTACATTTCTGCATAGCATTCCCCTTTCTGCCATACTGCCCTTTGGGTCTCCAGGTGGGTTGTCAGTCAAGGGTCAGTACGCGAGTCCTTTTTATGATCCTAATGCTGTCGTGCTTTTCCTATGCTGGATGAAGTACTTCAGCAATCCCACCAAGCAGAAGGAAGGGCTGCAAAGCTGTACTGGGCATCACAAATCAGCCACAACTTGTGTTTGCTACCCTTTAAAGAGCAAGCACCCACTGACCCCATAGTGACAAGAATCCTCCTTTCACCATTTTCAAGAAGTAGCTTTTCTTGCTTAAAAAAGCCAAAACCCAAACCCACGAGTTTCTGAGAAACAGTTTGTCAATTCAGAGCATTCAAAGACTCATGCAGCTTCCAAGCCTGGCCATGGAAAAAAGGCTACATCCTCCAGCATTAAAACCAGAATTCATTTTGGCTTTATTCAGAGTCATTCTGAAATTTACCGACCACACGCTTACCAAGTGTTATGTATTAATTAGTTCATAAGAAGATAACTCAGTTCTGGAAATCAGACATCTACAGTTTCAGATTTGTCTTGTAACCTGCCACATACACATTTACTAGAGTGGGGCTGTGAACTCAGGAAAATTGGATAGACTAAACCCCTCTGAACAGCAGTCAGTCTGTAAAAGAGAAGGTAGCACTGTGAATCAACTCCCAAAAAAATATTGTTTTCCTGCAAGAAGATAGTGTGAAACAACCATTTCAAGAGAGTATCAATTAATCTAAGAGACTATTAAAACAACCATAAGTAGGTGATAAAGTTGAGTGTCAGCTCCAGTGTACCTTTCTGCTTGTATACCAGAAGAAACATATGGTCAATATATATAACTAAAACCAACTGATCTCAGAAGACAGATGCAAGAAGTGTGCACGGCAGGACAATTCACAACTGGCAGCCAACAGACCAGCTCTTGCCTAATGCAACTTTTCTGTTCAACTTAACTTTAAAAAAACCCCAAAACAACCTTGAAACCCAAACAAAAAATGCAAGGAAACACCCCACCACCTCCCATGCACAGTTAATGTCCAGATGATCACCTTCTTGGGTTGTCTTTCCCTCCTGTTCTGATGCTCTGCACCCTCTATAGTACACACAGCACGCTCCTGTGATCAGTTTACTCTTTAAGCATCTTCAGTACTCCTTTCTCCTGCCCCTCTTGAGATGTTCTGGTGAAAAAAGGGAAGGAGCCACACACCTTTTGTGGCACCAGAGTGCTGCCAGCTCTCAGGCCATCTCCTCTGTCACCTCTCCTCAGTGCACAAAGAGTGGCTTCTGCAGATTGGGAAGGCCTTGCTAAACAAACACACATAATCCCCCTAAAACTTAAAAGAATATTGTATGCTAATGAAAAGTACTGCCATGGTCCAACCACATACCTTAAATCTGTGATGGACAAAGCTGAGTAAGCAATCTATTTTTGAATATTCATTGATCCACATTAGCATGCTTACAAGCTGACCGTTTTTGTAATGGGGGCATGCCACACAGCTGAGGCCCAGAGCATTCACAAGCGTACATAACTTATCCCAGCAATAGGATCCTTATTTTTCCCTTCCTGAAACTGTTGGCTTATTTAAGTTCTACAGCCTCAGGAGAACTACACACAGAGGCAGTGCCTCAAACTTCTCTCCAGTGTTACTTTCTACATAGGAAACACGTCCAGTACATTAAAAAGAAAGAAAGAAAATAAACCAGCTAGATGCCAGGGAGCTTTCCCTGTCTAGGCACTGCTCCGACAGTCCTACAAGGTTGTTGCTACAAAATCTTGAAGTTTGCTAAGGTAGCTCCAGGAGACACCAAAGCATCAGAAAGCAACTTGGAAAGTGCAAAATTTCCTTTCCCCGCAGTCTTGGTCTCAGTTCTCTTCACTCTTAGCTTTGGAAGCAGCATCCCAAAGTCTAGCTACTTTTCTGTTATGCCCTAGAATAAGTCAGCACAGGAAAAAAAAAAAAAAAAAAAGGAAAACCCCTCTGCACAGTCAGGGAGAGAAGGAAACAGCCTTTTCCTTTTGGCCCTCTCTCCTCCCATCACACACGCATGGGCTCAGAAAGCTACACAAAACCTAACTGTGCACTAGCAAACCATAGCACGTACATTAAGACTGTACACTATACCATCTTTAAACCAAGAAATGTAGAAAAGCGGGATAAAGAAATCAGGTTAGAGTTTTGGCTGGTTGTTTGGGGTTTAAGTAAACTGCGTTTTATCCAATTAAGTTTACCGCCCTGTAAAACGCTCCCTGGAAAGAAAGCCACTTTGTCATAGACTGCTCTTTAACCCACTCTGCTGGAGCAAATCTGCTTGGCCTTTCTTTATTTTCAGGGTGAGGACAACCAGCATAACTTCATACGACAGACTTAACAGCAACAGAAACTCTTCTGGCAACGCAATGAAGTAATTGCTAGCAAATGACTACAGGTAGTTTCCTAGGAAAGCATCCAAAAACTCAGTAAGCCCCCTGCTAACTCTCCACGAACAATTACTTGACAATAAGCGTCAGAAGAAAAGCACCGTCACTTAACCTTGCTGTTCCACATCCATAGTCTAAGGATACTCCCAGGAACGCACTCTTGCCAGAAGGCAGACACCCCTTCCAGCAGGCGTGATAAACCACAACCAGGTATCCCATCAGGTCACGCTGCTTTAAAGGAACAGTGCCAGCAAAACCGGGGGGGAGGAGGCTCAAAAGTTTTCTAGGGGCTTTCTGCTGTAAGGTAGCTAATCCAAGAGTTAATAAGCACCTACACTATCCAGCTGCAATTTTCTGATAGTGAACATAAAGCAAGCCATCCTTTTAAGTAACATAAGGCCAACATGTTTTGTGCAGCACCCTGAGTTATCAGTATTTGCAATCCAAGGCTTGCTCTCTCCTATAGCTTTTCCTACATCTGGGGACCCTGGTGACTCTGCTGAGTTCATTACAGGGTCACGGCCTAAATGAGATTCGGGATTTTATGAGTTCTTTTTCATACAAAAGAAAACAGAACTGCCAGGCAGTCCCTCTCTGAGATGAGGCATCTGCGCTTGTTTGGCCTGCTCCCTCCCACTCCACTTACCAGCAAAGTAAGGGATCGCCACCAGCAAAACTTAAAACAAGTAAGAAGCAAGGTGAGCACAGCATGCCAGTCGTAACAAGGAACTNTGAGATTTGGGATTTTATGAGTTCTTTTTCATACAAAAGAAAACAGAACTGCCAGGCAGTCCCTCTCTGAGATGAGGCATCTGCGCTTGTTTGGCCTGCTCCCTCCCACTCCACTTACCAGCAAAGTAAGGGATCGCCACCAGCAAAACTTAAAACAAGTAAGAAGCAAGGTGAGCACAGCATGCCAGTCGTAACAAGGAACTGTTTTAACAATGCTGTTATCATATACATGACAGCGTTTTTGAAATAAAATAAAAGCTGGTTGCTAAGTGACAATAGCGTGCTTGTCTATCATTCACAAACTCAAGAACTTAAAACCAAAAGTATTGTAAAAAAAGAATGAAAAAAGATGCGCACTCCAAGCACAAATGTCACACTTTTGAAACAGAGAAGAATCAGAGTATCCACAATATCTAGAAAGTTTTTTTTCTTACTGCCAGTCTAGTCCACGTGGGAAAGGCTCAGATACTATAGTTATGGATAGCACTGTGAAATTCTGATATACTGACACACAAAAGGCAATTAAAAGTTAAAAAAAATCCCACAAAACATTTGAAAAAGAAGCAATTATATGTGAAAATAATGTTATAACTGATCAGCTTTAAAGGAGATGAATGCAAGGCATTCAGATGGCAAATATTTAAACAAATGCTTAAACTCAGCTTTTTTTCTTTGTCCTCTATCTCTTCTCTGAAGCTGGTCTCACCACAAAAGCCAACAGGTTTTTTTAACTCCATAGTAACTAACCCTAGCAATCCCTGCCCAAGTTCTTAGGCTTGGCAATATGAGAGTTTGTCCCTAATGCTGTGCTTTAGCAACCAGAAATAAATCCGAAGCAAGCTTTAGGCCCACTGTGTATTTGAAGCACCCTTATTATGAGGAAGTATTTCTGGTAATACTTCCTTTTGTTCCTTTGTACTTCTCCCTTACTGGTTTACAGCTTTCCCTCTATTGTCTCTCCCATTTGTAAGTATTTCAAATGCTTTCGTATACTTGAAATATTTCATCATAAAGATGCAGAACTTCACTATGCTGGAACATTTAAATTCCTGGCTTGAGCCTGACCTGCACTAGCAGTGGATCGCAGCATGCGGCAGCTCACATGAAATGAGCTGAAGATCTCCGTCTGCTTCTAAATGAACAAGGGCTGCTTTGGAGAATGCTACCCCAGATAAGCCCCAGATAAACTGACAGCCTGGGAGGGAAGGGAATGGACCCGGGTGTTCGCTTTTGCTGCTGTGAACAGGTAACAAATCCACAGAAACCAATTTGGACACTCAGCAGCGAAACTTGTATAAGGGTCAAAATACTTCTCTCGTGCCTTCCTCCTCCTCCTCCCCACCATGCAAACTGTTACTGGTGTGATGGGGACCATGCTGGAAACTTGCACTTGTGGAGCCAGGGACAGGGCACTTCCCTTTGCAAGACAACTCACTGAAACCCTTCATGAGCCAAGGGCTGGAACACACTCATCACCCACAGCTAGCAGCCCCTTGGGCCCAATCTGCCCGGGAGCAAGCACCTGGAGGCCAGGGATACCTCTGAGCCAAGGCTGGAAAAAGTCTGCGGCCTGCTGCAAGAAAGGGAAGCCTTTGGTTGGGACGAGCGCTGCGGCCTCACAGGGAGCGTGTGTCCTGCAGGCAGAGCGCAGGAAGAAAGTGTGAAGCGCAAGAGATGGAGCAGCCCAGCCTGTGCAGGCTGAAGCAGAAGGTCTGGCGGAGCAGCGAGGAGCCAGCCCGCCTGCCTGCCTGAACAAGGGTGGGCTGTCAGCAGCCTCGTGCTGGGATGCTACGGGGTGCTTTCTTGGGTGATACCCAGAATGGGTTTGAATAAAGTGAAGTTTAAAAAAACATTGAATAAATACCAGTGGTAAACACTGTGCTCTTCCAGAGTATGTTCTGGATTTGAAGATTTTTCTTTCATAGAATCACAGAATCATAGAATGGTAGGGGTTGGAAGGGACCTCTAGAGATCATCTAGTCCAACCCCCCTGCTAAAGCAGGTTAGCCTAGAGCAGGTTGCACAGGAATGCATCCAGGCGGGTTTTGAATATCTCCAGAGAAGGAGACTCCACAACCTCTCTGGGCAGCCTGTTCCAGTGCTCTGTCACCCTCACAGTAAAGAAGTTCCTCCTCATGTTCAGGTGGAACTTCCTGTGTTCCAGTTTGTGCCCATTGCCCCTTGTCCTGTCGCTGGGCACCACTGAGAAGAGTCTGACCCCGTCCTCTTGACATCCACCCTTTAGATATTTGTGAGCATTGATCAGATCTCCTCTCAGCCTTCTCTTTTCCAGGCTGAACAGACCCAGCTCTCTCAGCCTTTCCTCATATGAGAGATGCTCCACTCCCCTAATCAACTTCGTGGCCCTCCGCTGGACTCTCTCCAGTAGTTCCCTGTCTCGCTTGAACTGGGGAGCCCAGAACTGGACACAGTACTCCAGATGCGGCCTTTGTTTCTTTGGTCAAGTTTATTCAACTAATTTATTACTACTTCTCCTGGAATCACTTCAGAGATTCTGTTAATTCTAGGGAATAGCAAAACTGAGAAAACTCCTTAGAATTAAGGAAAGGAAATTTATGACACACAATATTTTAATTAGCAATGAAGTTACTTGTTGCAGAGCACTAAGATCTCTTAGAACTAACAGCCTACATTTTAAAATAAAAGTATTGAAAACTGGGTAGCAGTATATTAATTTTCCCCTTTCTGTCCTTTAGGTATATTTGGAACCACATTTGTAAGGATAAAGGAGAAGTATTTTCTTTCAGTACTTTTAATAGACTGATGTTTTATCTGAATTGGAAATTGCATTTGGTTTTTGTTGTCTTTTTTTTCCAGTCTTTACTGTGGCTGCATCTGCTGAAACTGGGGGTGTAGAGAGGGAGAAGTGTGATTTACACTGGTGGAGCTTACTGCTGAACTCACTAGTGTTACTTGCATGAGGTAAAGCTAAGCATACATACATGCCTCACGATCCGTTTGAGTATATGCCTCAAGACTGGGATTTTTCCATTAGCCATTGAAATCTGCTGGTATTTTGGATCACTAGATCCTCCTCTCTTTTCATTTTTTTTCAAAACTTGAAGATCCTTTATATATCTTTCTGACAAATACAACTTTTCTATCTATATCCAGTTTTTCTTTCATTCTTTTGTTTTCTGATGCTTCTGTTTCAAGCATTTGACTTTTCTCACTTCTGTTCTTCATTTTTGTTTTATTTTCAAATCCTCTCATTTAGGTTTCATTCTAATTCTTCTTCTAACACTAATACCTCACAGATATTTTCTCTTCCCAGTGCATTTTATCTGTCTTTCTCGGTAGGTAACATATCTGCTCTCTCTCTCCAGCTTCCA
>VZSC01000676.1:95912-146665 GCA_013398225.1 Steatornis caripensis
CCTGCCCGGGGCTGCAGCCAGGATGGCAAGCGGACACGCACAGAGACACGCGGACAAACGTAGATGTGTGCGTGCGTGTATGCATATATGTGTACACATACGAACGCACGCAGACGTACATACTCACACACAGACACGGCTGCTCCCCCCCCCCCCCCCCCCCCCCCCCCCCCCCCCCCCCCCCCCCCCCCCCCCCCCTCCCCCCCCCCCCCCCCCCCCCCCCCCCCCCCCCCCCCCCCCCNGCGTGTATGCATATATGTGTACACATACGAACGCACGCAGACGTACATACTCACACACAGACACGGCTGCTCCCCCCCCCCGCTCCCCCATGCCGCCCAGGGCGGCCGCACCTCAGGGCGAGCGGCTGCCCCCCAGCACTCCGTGCCGCGGGGGTGCCACCAGCCCCCGCTGCAACGCCGCCCGCGGCCGTGGTGCCGCCGCGCAGGGTGCGGATGGCGGCGGGGCCGAACGCTTGGCCGTGGCGTGGGGTGGCTTCCAGGGCAGCCGGGACGGCTGAACCTGCTGCTGGAGCCAGCTGGTCGTCGCCCCTTGCAGTCGTTTCTGGATGCGTCGGGCTCTCTCTGCCAGGAAAAAGTAATCTGTGCTGCTGATAGAGCCATGGCTTATTTTTAGAGGCAAGCGTGTTCTGCTTTAGGGAGTGTTGCCAGAAATTGTGTTTCACGGGCTGAAGGTAATTCCTCCTCCAAGGATATTCAAGTATCATTTCAAGGGAAACGTACTTTCTGTAAAGCTCACAATATTGCTACTTCTAAAATCCACCCTTTCTGTAAGTGAACTTGTGTGTGTTGTAATAGTTTGCAAATTCCGAACATTGTCTTTGAAATAATTTAACTAATGGATTATTTCATATTATTTAGGAAAAAACCTAATATGTTCCGTAGAAAAGTTGTGTATGGATGGTGCTGAATGAGTAATTTGGTTTTGGTAGACGTATTTCTAGCATACACTTTGCAGCACAGACACCTTGCAGAAATTAAGAAATAAGACTAATGTAGCTTCAATGAGGACTGTTCTAAAAGTATTGTTTCTTTTATATTGTTTTTAATTTTTGATTAGTCTTGTGAAAGCGTATTCTTTGCATCTTTCCAGTTTTGCAAATGAAGCTGAGGCACTGTGCTGGCAGAGGAGCATAGAGATAATAGAATAACAGCCTAGATGTCTGCCGAACCATCTGAGAAGAGGGAATCTGGTGTTCTGGCAGGATAACAGTAATATTGGGAAGTTCTGGCTCCATATATTTTGGGCACCCGTATGTATGATACTGAGATTTTGCAGCATTTTGTCAGTCCACGGGCAGAAATTCTTGGAGACGGAAGGTTGTGGGGTTTTGATTGCTTGATTAGTGGCTTTTAATGCTGTTTTTGTCATTTGAAAGTGAGAATACTTTGTAAGAAGTTTAATTACTCTATTACTGAAGACAGACTCTCTTTTTTTTTTTTTTACACTTCATGATTTTAACATTCTGTAAAACACGATTCCCAATAGAGTATCATTTATCATCTCCTAGAGGAAAGTTGTGTTGTCATCCTAAACTCCATTCCTGGCCCTACCAAACTTCCCAATGGATCATGAAAAGTGACATACTGGGCTTTGGTTTTCTATCTGTAGAATGAGGACAATAACCTGTGTCACACAGACCAGGCATCTGACTTACCTTCCCCATCACTCATGAGAATCAGTCTGTTATTAGGAAAACCAGTTGCTTACTGCCCTATAAAGGTGTTGCCTTATTATAAACATTGTTAAGGTAAGCTAACAGTCATTGTCTCATTAAGCTGCAGAGACAATCCCGTAAGAATAAGTTGCTTACACCCATTTCAGAGCTGCTGTTAGACTTCTTGCAGATAGCAGTTGGAGGGTTAATTAGGATTTCCCGATTCTGGATTCACGCATCAATCATGCTTGCTTCTGACAAGCATTCCACATCTATGCAAACAGCAACTTTTACTTTATTATGCTTCAAACAGAACAATAACATTAGTTGTATTGTCAAATAATTAGTCTTTAGGGTATTCCTCTCGGTTCTTTGTAGAACTGCCGTTCCGCCAGATTTCATGGTAAAGGTTTCCCTTAGGTCCTATTATTTTCAAGTTTTGTCTTCTTCATAGTTAAAATACCCGCTTAAATGTTTTACAGATGTACACAATGTACACAAGGAAAATGGTGAAAAGCCAAATCCAGCAACCTCTTGTACATCATGTTACTCACATGAGTATTACCCTCTTAAGTTATGCAATTCTTGTGAATAAAATCTTGTATGTGCATAAGCGTTAATGGAATCATGCCCATACTATCTGTAGCTACAATTTCATGTATGAATTCATATCCCTGCATTTGTGCTTTCAACGTTGTTTAGTTTTTTTCTTCATACCCATCTGCTTACACTGGACTGTTTGCTTAATCTTTCTCTTCTGTATATTTGTCTGTATCATCCCTCCTATTATTTTATTTCTTTCCCTTTTTCTACTACTTTATTCGGTCTGACTGTTCTTCCGTGTGTTCTCAGACGCTTTTGTTGTGATTTGACATAACATGTCAGATTTTCCAAGTTTTAATATCTCTGATCTCAATACTGATGTTACTAGAACCTGAAGGCAAAATGTCAGACCGGTGGTGCCTGAAGTAAACCTAGACAGAAGACATATTTTTCTCCAGCTGGGATTTAAGAAATCACATGAAAGTACATAAAGTAGGGAATGCTGAGTGTTCCTATATAATTGTGGTAATGTTATGTAATTGATCAGTATTAGAGTTTTTCTAAGCCCATATTCTTTGGGCCAGTTAGTGTGTATTTAAAATGCAATTAGTAAGTCATTAATTTTAATCCAAAAGGAAGTATATTAAATAGTCTGAGTTCCTGTTTCACCCACTTACGCCCATTTGAAACCAAATAACTAGTTCTGGGCAACAGATGTCCTCCAGAAAGTTCCCTGATTCTGATGTGAAGACCTACACAGAGATGGAGAATAACCATTCTGCGATGATGTTTTTCTCTGGTAAACGATTAGTTGTTGTTCGGGGTCGTTTGAGTTACAGCTGCAATATGTAATCAGGTCTCACAGATCTTCTTCCCCACTTATGAAACAGTCATGTGAAGGTTGTTAGTGGTGATAGGAAAGAGTTTTCACCCCAATTTTAGTGCCTTACGTAAATATAGTAACAGTGTGTTGAATCATACATATATATCTGCTCTTTAACTGCCCTGGTTTGCCACCTGGCACTTTTTGTGAAATCAGAGATTTACTGGAGTTTACATTTGGTAAGAACTAGCTATATACTCCATTTATGTACTACCTTGTTGGAAAGAAGCAGAATTGCCCCTACTTCACCTGGCCTGCTGAATCCTCCCGCGTCTGGTGGTAGGATCTAAACGTTCCCTCTCCGTGTCACCTGGCTCTGCCTGGATTCTGCATAGCTAGAGATGTTGAAAATGTGCTATCACTGCTCGTTCTGTTTTAATAAAGTTGCAAGTGCAAGCTTAGAGAGCTTAGTAGCTGCCATGAGCACTGTAGACAGTTGTAACCATTAATTCTGCTTGGAGCACACTTAATTAACTTGAGAGTTTCAAACCTGACACAGAAAAGTGCTTAAGCTGTGTATGGCCTTGGGGAATCCTGCTGAATGGGATAATATGATGCACATGACACTTAAGCACATGAATACATTTAAGGGTCTTGCTATATTGGGGATATTAAAATGTATTTTTGAGGGTTTTCACAAATAAGCATCAGCGTTTGAAAGATACAAAAGCTATGGATTAAATGCTCACAATAAACCTTCAGGCTAAAGCAGTCCGTCAGACAAATTCTCTCTAATTTAAAAAGTGGCAGTGTTTCGTTTATGGAAAAAAATACAAAATTAGTATGAGTTGTTAAAAATAAGTAGCTTTCATAGAGCTCAATCAAGCAGTATTTCAGCTCTAGAAGAAAATCTGAATATATGAAATCACTTAGGAAATCAATGTGCAGTTTTATCACAGTGGAATTTGCAGGTGAACACTATGAATAGTTTTATGTCCTCTTGTTGACATTGCTGTGAGAAATTACATGAGGAGAAAAGTTTATAGTGTTTATTAGACTGTGATGCAGTTTAGCATGCACCTTGACATCGACCTGAGTTATGTTTTAATATTTGTACTTATTTGAGAGTGAAACAGAAAATAAATTACGTCCATCTCCCATCATCAGGCTGTAGATTTGATCCTCTTGGCTATACTCCTGCAGTAAAATTTGATCTCAAATGGTTGTAGAATAGGTAATTGCAGATTGACAGGTTTCTTGTTTCCATGGTGCATAAAATGGCAGAATTTTTTCAGTTTGGCTCTACTTCTAGCTGCCTTCTTGAATAAAAAATTGGCTGGTGTGCAGGAAGGCTTTAAACTTTTTTGTCTTTTAAACAATGCCAACCTGCAGATACACAGTGCTGACAGGGAGCTCGAGAACTCCCACAAATTATCTTTCCAACAATAGTTAACATGTTATTAAGAATTTCCATGTCTACATACTAATTATTCTGAGATCTGAGGAGCTGGGGTTTTTTTTGCAATTTAGGAGTACCTTTATTTTGTGTGAACAGATGCTGCTTCGTTGCTATCGGCAATAAAATGTGGCAGGCTAAAGGTTGTGGAAGGGAAGTGGTCTTTTGGGTAACAGGGGCCTGACATGAACCTGTTGTCAAATGTGCTCAACAGGGAGCTTGTGGGCTTTTGCCCCAGAGTGGAGAGTGGCCATGCAGATGGGGGTGCTAGTCACACCGCTGCTTTGCTTGGCTGGCCAAATCCTGGCGTGGGGTCCAGCTGCTGCTGCTGCTGCTGTCTCTGCCTTGGGGGTATGGTTGAGGTGGGGAGCAGAAGCTGAAAATATCTCCTACACATCCTGCGAGGTATCCTGAGGGGAGAAGTAGCTGGAGGTCTCAAAACCTACCTCTGGTGCCCACAGCTTTTGAGGTTGGATTACATCCTACCTGACAGGTCTTGGGAGATATTTTTATAATTGATCTTTACTTGTAAACGTCCATCTTTAAGAAAATACAGACTCCCAACTTTTTGGAAATGTGACATGCTTAGTGTTCAATGTTGTATAGACATGGATAGTATATGAAGGCCCCACAAACATAAGATTGGAAGGGATATCCTGGAGTCCAGCCTGGGGCTGTGTACAACCATAACCTTGACAAAAGCTTGCCAGGCTCTATCTTAAAAATAGTAAGGATTATTGTGTCTCTGGCCTAAGGTCACAGGAGGTTCTGGGCCATTACTGCTGGTGGTCAGGTTGAAAATTAGACATGAATTCTGAAATTTATCCGCGAACAGCTTGTATCCTTTATTTCCCTGTTTGCCAATTTTCTCCTTTAGCTTAGCCTGCCTCAAATGCTTACACAAATAAGTCTTATTCCCCATTGATGACAAATGTAAATGTCTTAAATTTGTCAGCTGAAGTGCTGTTTAAATTCAGAATATTACTTTTAGGCAAACAAAAAGAAAATTGGAGGTTCATATTCATTCAGGATATGTAAAGAAAGTGATTTAGCACTGAAAGCGATACTTTCAAGACAGCTCCTGAGAAAACGAGTGGCTGCAGCAAACTGCTGTAATTCCTTGCCATTTGTTTCACTGTAACAGTCTTCCTTTGCTTGGTCAAAGCCCTCGCTCCAGAGATGTGCAGACAGAATTGCAACCAGTCTAGAAACTGTATTTTTTTTAACCCATTTGAGTCCCTGTCAGGCAAGTAGAAGGGCTTGTGACACGTTACACGCTAACAGCATGTATTAAAAGTCATACTTAAACCCCCTCATTCTCCCATCATGTTGTAGACAATTGCAGTTCTTTCAAAAGAAGAAAGTTTACAAACTGCTGTAATCTAGTGGTGCTACTATGGTGCTGTAGTTAAACTTTATAATGGCTTATGTTTAAAATAAATTTAATTCTCAGAGCACTGATACCCACTTGATTCTGGTCCCTGGTTCCTGACCACTTGAGCAATCAGTGTGCAGAGGCAGTTTAGTAGGCATATTCAATTTATGAGATGTTTTGACACATGCAGTCAAATGTACATGCATGCCATTGGTGACAAGTTATGGAGTGCCCCGTTGGGGCCATCCCAGATCATCGGTGGAGCGAGCTGCTGTTGTGGGGCACACCGCAGTGTGTGCATTACTGCATCGTGGTGCAGCTTGGTGTGGTGCATATGTGTTGCAGGCTGTGGGTGTCGGAGTTGTCCTTTGTGTCTCTGCCATCCGCTCCTGGGCCCAGCACTGTGGAGAGTCCAGGAAAAATGGAGACAAATGCCTTCTGCGACCACACAGCATAGCGGCATGGTTTGTGTTCTGCTGGTGTCACAGCCTGTGTAAGCTCTTCCTTTTCAGCAGCAGCTGGAGGTACAGCAAGACTCTCAGCATCACCAGGAGATCTATATATCCTCATAGGGCAGTTTGCTGTTGGTGATGAAAGAGAATATAAATATGGGCTAGACATAACTCTTTCATTATATCCCAGGTGTGGCTGAGATGAAAGGTATGGAACAGTGGATATTACTGTTTTTGCCAGCTCTGAGCTGCAACAGGAGTGCTGACTGGCACAACTGCCAGAGTTGGGATTTCAGGGATGTGCAAGACATCCCTGATGGAGATTTATGCTGAGCTTATCTCTACCTTATGAAAAGGGAAACTGCTTGCAGCCGGTATTGACTTTAAAAAAAGTCTCACAATTATTTTTTGCAGGCTAACAAATGTCAAGCGTTGGCATTTTTTTCATTTCGCTGAGGAAAGGTGACGTCATGACTTTCCTCAAGAGAAGTATAAGATATTAATTGTATACTCTCTGTGAATCACAGGCGTACAGGAGGCAATCCAGATCTATGCATAGATGAGACTTACTTGCTTTCTTTGGATGACCGGAGGCATATCTCCACATCCTCTGCTCAGAGGAGAAGATCTTTGTATCAAAAGTAAGGGATCATTCTGCAAGTTAGTGTGACAAAGCATGTTGTTTCGCTGCCCTCAGTGTTGGTTGCATGCAATGGCAAGTATTTGGCAGCTTGTCTGTGGATATCAGCTAGCGGAGAGCTTTGTTATCAGAGCTGGGCCTGTGCGAGTGATTAGGGTGATTGATACTATGCAGATCTTGTTGCTTTGGCTCATGAAGCTCCAAGCTTCGTGAAGTCAGATTCAGCCACCACTTGAGTAGCTGCAAAATAATGATGTGCTTGGCTGGCTGAAATCTAGGTCATAATTGAGACCGGTTAGGTCCAATTTGGATAGATGTTTCTTCCTGAGAGTCCTTATTGCATGCTGCTTCCAAAGTAATAATCTGCCACAGTTGTGAGGCCTGTGGAAGTAAAGCAGCATGGCTATGACCAGCTGCTGGGGAAGACAGGCAGGGCCAAATCCTGGGAGCCGTAGTTGAACATTTCATGCTGTGTCCTGATTGTTGCCCTAAAATTGTAACAGCTACTCCTGACATAAAACGTTTGACAGCTTATCAAATGAAAAGGTGTGTTGTTATGATCCAGGACTCTAGCTTTTTCTGTCCTTTAAGGTCGCTGTAACTGTCCCATCCCAGGGTCCTGAGGCCTGTCTCATCCAACCCTCCACTCCAAGGAGTGCAAAAAGGCAAAACTGGCTTGAGTTAAAAAAAAATACTTCAACACATGACCAAATACTTGTGAGAAAGCTGTGGAAAGAGGTGGTCAGGGTAGGTGCTGTTGTATTTTGAAAGATGCTCAGGAGGACTGCCAAGCATTTCTGCTGTATGTAATGATGACTCCAGATTCTTTCAAGCTCTAAGAGATTACCCCTACTTTTTAACTGAGGTTTAGGCATACACAGGATGCACCTTGCATGCATTCCTTCTGTTTCCCTGTGCTATGTATTCTCCAGATCATGTAGGCAATAAGCTGTATGTTACTGTTCACAGCATGACCCTGCGGTATTTAACATGAGGGTGACAGAGGGTTAGGATACAAGGAGTAAGGCGCTTAAGAAGGTCAGGTCAGGTCATTAGCTCTCACCGTTGACTATTTCAGAGCTCAGAGAGACTTTGTATTCAGGGTGATAAAAATCTGTAAGCTGTAGCTATAGGGAAAGGTGCAAGACAGAACTATGAACCCCCACAGCAAGTTGCTCATCACTGGGCAGTAACTGCAGTAGGGTTAGTTCCCCAACAGGCGGGGGAACAGGGGGAGATGGCAGGAGGAGCTCAGGGCTGTGGGCCGTTGGAGCTGCATGTGGTTCTTAGAGCAGCAGCAGCAGAACAGTAAGTTGGAGCTGGAGAAGCGCTGGGTGCCAAGTATTTGCTTGTGCGCTTCCCTGCTGCTTGCAGGTCGTAATCCTCCTGCATGGTATCATCCTGGCTGGTCAAAACAGAGAGCAGAAAACCTGCCTGTGATGCCGTGCGTGTGGGAATCCAACTTGCATTGCCATTTCCTGATGGAAGGGCTTCTGCCTACTGCCACCAGCGAGGCAGGGGATGACGGCCTCCACTGGAGTATTTTCCTTGCAGATGTAAAAGGAATGCTGTAGCATGGCTTACAAATTACTCACTAGAAAATGTCAGAACGTCTTGCAATTTTAACCTAAATTAGGCCAACTTGTGGTTTTCTTTTCTGACTTTTTTTTTTCTAGGTGTGCTGCTAGGTCCAGAACACTTCATCAGTGGGAGAATATAGTGCTGTAGCCAAGTCTTGGCCCCAGCCTGCACACCTGCATTGGCAAGGCCTGGACTAGCCCATCTCGGCTAAGTGCTGCTATGGGCCACTGCCTGGGCTTGCGGCAGATCAGGAATCCCTGCCAGAGTCTGTCTTGTGTTAATTGCTTTGGCCTGGAACGTGATGCATGCTACATCCCAGATGCATGGTCATACCAACCAGCCAGCCACTGCACCTCCGTTTCTCCTCTTTGACAGTCACAGACCAAATCACAAATTCATTTTGTGCAGTGGAAGTAGCATGGACTCCTTCCATACCATCCCACCAAAAAGAAAAAAGATAAATTGATCACTCATCAAACCTCAGCTAGTGCAGAGGTTTGAGAAAATTGAACTCTAGCTGAGTATAGCTAGGTAGTATTCCTTGATCATCTCCCAGGGTTGTAGGCTTCTCTGCTGATGCTTATGAAGGCTGGTGCTTCAGCATATTTAGATATATATGTAGATATAGCATATCTGTACAGATCGTGTACAGTAAAAACATCAGGGTATATTTTGTTGAGCCTTCCTGAGATGCATGAAGTACTGTCACTGACATGGATTGTTACATACGTGCATTGCATCACTCAGACTAACTTCCCCCAGGGAAAGGAGTTTTTCCTAGGAAACCGTATGACCGTAGCCTTCTTCCCCCGTATATCCCAGGACTGTGTATACTTAGCTTGCTTTCACCAACAAGCTGCTCAGGAGCTCTTTAAGCAGCAAGGAGGAAGGATTTTCTTGCCTGTAGGGCAGGGGAGACACTAACCGACCCCTTCCTTTTCCTGAAAAATAAGCCTCATCACCTGGAGTTGGATCTAGACTGCCAAGGGCACAGGCACAGACGGCAGCTGCGGAGATGTGAAGATTATGATGACAAAAGCACAAAGCTGCGAAAGGAGATTCAGCAGAGCAAAGGGGTGCTATCCTGGAGGGAGCAGTGCTCCAGGGCAAAGTGAGCAGAGTTGGCCAGTGGTGTCAGACACCTCTGCCGGTGTGCATTGTTATGTAAGGAGCTCAGCCAGGTAATAGGAGAGTCATATCCTTTACCACATCCTCAGCATGTGTTGCTTCTTTTTTTTTCAATGGCACAAAACTTTTGTATGTTTTCCCCACCAGAAAACGCATTGCATGTCCAACCCTGAAGAGCACTTAGTGGAGTTTTACAGGCTGTAAGAAGCACTGTACAACATGAGCAAGATTCCTACTGGGACCCAGTCCCACTCAGTCGCTCATAACATTCAACGTTCCCTGCCCCTCTTCCCTTCACTTGCAAGTTCTGCTTGGTTATAAATAGATAGTTTCAGGAAGTTTAGAGTACGTTTGCTTTGCATTTTATATGTAGGAAGTCCTCATGTCTTTTATATATTTGCAGACAAATCACAATCATCCTTTCTGGGAATCTCCAGAAAGAACTGGGTGGAACCAAGGAAATTAGTATCTCTGTTCTGGAAGCCTGGGCACATGGAGGCTGTCAGGGTTGTAGTAGAAGAAGTGATGCAGAAAACAGTGGTATATTGGTCCCCTCCAACATATGAACAATTCTGTGTTACAGCAAGCATCTGTCAAGGATTTTGCAGAGGTAGCAAGGGTATCCCTCATAATTTGCCCTTCTCCATTCCCGTAGGCAAATGCATTATCTGCAGCAAGCCCAGGCAGAGGTTGCAGTTCCACTGGGGCTTCATGCTGACATACTTTGCCATCTGCATCTCCTGGCTTTAAGAAATACAATGCAAGCTCTGGACAGAGCAAGCAAACAGGATCCTGGTAAGGATGTGGGAGTCAGGTTTAATGCAGCAGCTGTTTAGGCTGTTGTATCATTATGAATCAGGGCAGATAGGTGTGAGTTATAAAGTACTGAGGATACAGACTGATCTCTGCGGACCGGTGTGGGAGCTGTTTGCCCAGCACAGACCAGACAAAATCACGGCATCTTGCAAGAGCAACCAGAAGTGACAGCATTAAAATGGGTTTGATGACCTACAAGAATGTGTACCACGAGGGAAAGAATATTTTGCCATTGATGAGGAACCATATTTGAAGAAGGGAAGGCAGTAGACAAGATTGACCGTGACTCCAGCACGTCTGGGGAAAGTTAACTGGGACGAGAACTTTGTGAATGGTGGATCTTCCCTTTCAAATCAATGACGCTTTAATACGAACTGTGTTTTGGAGGCAGTGTGAACTATGGATTGAAACACGTTTGGATATACTAGGTGATGAAAGCCATTGACTATTTATGGCTTCTTTTTCAGCTTGACGTGGCATCCTCTATGGCCTGTCTTGTTCTACATAGCATCAGTTAGATTAAGAATTTTATGAGCAGCTAGAAGCTTGACTGCTTATCAAGGCAGCAATAGTTTCTGTACTTACTTTGTTTCTCAACAGTTGAATTAGTTTGTTAATTGCCCCATTAGTTTTGTTAGTTTTGGTTCCCACATGCATTAAAACATCTGAATCTATGGGAGCTTAGAATGCCATGACATTTAAAATACCATCTACTGAACAATGAAAACCTAGGGTATTACTCAGGATATCTTGTTTCATTGGGTTACCAGCAACTTGTAGCTTCATTAGTTGCCACCAACTGACTATCACAAACTGGGTATATTTTGCATATTAGTATATTGTCACATTTTTCAGCTGGTTGAAAATGCACAGTTGTTACATTGTTTTTTTAAAGTCTTTAATGAATTTTTCAACTTTTAACTGAAATAACCAAAATATTTCCATTGTGGTTGATCTGAACTCTTTTTATTTTTTATTAGCATCATTTTATAAAATAATCTCATTTCCATAGCCAAAGCTGGAGTCAAGACAGCGCTTAATTTTTTACATCATTTTATTATGTATTTTGCCCATGTTACAATTGCCTTATGTAAAGAAGACAAAAAGGAAAAATTGTGTTTAATATTTTTGTGTCAGAATTCCAAGTAGCTTTTGCAGTTAACTTTGCCACAGCCTTTGTCAAACTGACAGCCTGTATTTTATTATCAGACATCAAATTAATTACCTGATTTTTCTAAAGCCCTTTTTGCTGCTAGTGGTTTTGTTCTCATGGTTATCTGCACCACGTGCCATGGGACTGTGCAAAAATTGTTCTGATTGCTCCACTCTGAGAGCTCCATGCTGTGTATCTATTTTTAAATATAGTCCCTTTATTTTTATTCTCTATTAGTTTTCCATAAGACAATTACTGTGGGGAAACAACTAGGTAATTTTTCAGCTCTCACATGTACTACCATTAGGAAAAGAGGTATGACAATAGGGTGAGGTTATGCTCTTAGCCCAAGGTTAATTGTGTACATAATGATGAGGATAAGGGGTTGGTTTTGTTGATTCACACTGATGATGGGGTTTGCTTGTTTATCTAGATACCACATGGTGTATGCTGTGACAAACAAGGATATGGTTAGTTCTCAACAATTCTGAAAAACATGAAATAAAAAGCTGTTGCTGTTCTAGAGACTTCTTTGAGAATACTTGGAAGTGACCTCTGCAGAAACCAGTTAAACTTTTTTATTCTTCTGCAGGAAACACTAAAATTCAGATTGCCTAAGTATCACCTATGATAACATAGGATGCTTGTCATCCAGGAGAGAAAGTGTTATCCCTTTCCTGAGTCTGCAGGCCGTAGCTTGGATGGCCAAATTGGAGTAGGTATCACTGTCAGTGAAGAACTCAGCCTGGTTGTTTCTTGGAAACTGGCTTACACCAAATTTTAAGAATCTTTTATCTCTTCATTCAATCTGAATGGCTGAACTCGGGTGACACATTTCCCACTGGTGCCATCAATACTTTATGTCAACCTGTTTTCTTCATATTGCAGACTGGAGGAAACAAGCTGCTTTATAAACCTCTTGTTTTTCTTCAGAATCTGCTTGATTTGTCTTTCCAGAATGAAGACTCTTCAATGAGCACATATCTTAAATGATTTCATTATGTATCACAAGACACAAAGAAATAGCGTTGCATATTCCACAACATTATGGCTTGATCATATTGTTCCTTTATTTTCTGGTATCTGATATATTAATATCATACATGCTATAGCAGGTACAGAGTAGAGAAGAAAATATTTCTCTTGCCTCTATATTTTTAGAGCACGGCATGCAATTACTGTTTCAGCATATTAGGCTGACTGTACATTAAGCTTCCTCTGGAATTAAGGTCACTAGAAAAAATCTAATGTGTGCCTTTTCTTCTACAGAGCAGAAAGGTCTTGTCAATAAGTCAGATTCAAATGGCCTCAAGATTGTTTTCTCCTGTATTCTGACTGCTTTTTAATGTCTAGACCTAGGTGATGGTCCAGTTAACACTTGCTTAAAAGCCTGATTATATTCCATAAAAGCTAATTGATAACCTCCTAAGAGTTGCAATTGTGAAGTCTCATATTGCTTTTTTCTTCAAATTTAAGCAAATATACATTGTACATTTCTTCTCATTAGAACTACAGTCAGATTTTTTTTTCCCCATTTATTATGCCCTTTTTTCCATTAGTGGTTTTATGAAGGATTTTGGAAGAGGTCAGATGAAACAGTGGCTGCAAACATCAAAGACAAATCTCTTTTGCTTTTTAGTTAATCTCTTTCATTCTTTTGCCCTGTATACCTAGATAATAAATTGGGAATTGCTCTTAAAGGGAACATGGTACCGGTTTCACATCTTCAGGAGTAGCACCAGTCTCCCTTCTTACTGGGGAACTAACTGTTCCTGTGTCTTGACACATTTCTAGGACTTTAACTCCGTATTAAAGCTGTGAGGAGTAAGGTATTTTAGCTATTTCTGATTGTTGGCCAAATGGTTTTTTTGGCCATGCAGTAGGCTCAGTTTTTAAGCAGGGACTTCACATTTACTTTTTTTTTACATTTCCCGCCTCTGGCCGGCTCAGATATTCCCCATAGCTCAACCACCTTCTCACCTTTCCTTTTAAAGAGTGTTACTTGTGATTTTGGGGATGATGGGAAGCGCTAAGATTTGCAAAGGATGGTCATAGGGGTCTTAGGGAAGAGAGTCGGAGCAGTGTGGGGAGGGTGGTTAAATACCGTAGCTTGGATCCATGAGCAGAAAGAGAAGGTTCACTGAAGTTGAGTGGCGATTGCAGAGGGCTCTAAGAAAGACTCACTTTTTCTCATGTGGCTACCTGCACAGTCATGTCCTCTCTCGTGTCCATTGCCTTCTTAAAAATGTTCCTTTTTCTTCATGGCAGTCTTTGCATCCTGTTCCCAGTTTTTCAACTGACAGGACCAAGGCTGCTGACTACTTTTTTGGTTGAAATAATGGCCAGTGGGAAAGAGGGGAAATAGTGCTGGAGTATGTAGCCACTGGTACGATTCTGTACTTCTTGCTGATAAGACCCGGTTAGTGGATGGGGAGATCTACAAAAGAGCTGTTGATAATGACACTTCTAAATAAAGCCAGAACAACAACAACATGTAAACGACTCTAAAACTGTCTGTCACTGAGTTGGGGTTACCCAGCTGCGTCCCTTGTCCTTTCAGACCGGCTAGTTCAGCGAGGCTGCCCTGTGTGAGAAAGTGTTTCTGTCACTGGAGACCTCAGGGGTTTCCTCACACCTGCTTGTAACCATAACATATACTATGAAGAGAGGATGGAGTAATTAATGAGGTGTCCGTGTGCATATAGGAGTTTAAATACAAAATGGACTATATTTATTAAAATATACCTAGATTAATATTTATAAAGATAAATGTTTCAAGTGTGTTGAGCAGTAACACTATGTAATAAAATCAAGTCCACTGGTGCTTCTACAAATCAGCCCTTAATTTTACTCTTCACATAGCACGAAAAGAGGAGTATCGCATTGTGTAAGTACGTTCATCAGGCGGCACTGGCACTAGATCTTTCCCTGTGAGCAGCAGACAGATGCTGCTCCCCAGCATTCTAGGTGGTTGTTTAATGTTGGCCTACCTGTTCTTTTGATACTGCTTTTTTCTGCACATAATTTCTCTTCAGTGAAAGGAAGGATTGGCTTTTTGAACCATCAGAGCAGCTGGCCCCGAGGAAAGAAAGAAAGCAAGCTCATACAGTTAAACGAATGGTAGAATCTATTAAATTGTATCAACTAGAAATCACTTTTTTAAATGCTCATTACTCAAGAGTCTGGCAGGGCCACATCTATTTAATTGCTTCTGTTCCCTACAAAGACTGAAGCTGTGGTCTTTGAAGAAGAAATTTCACAACTGAGGCAGATGTGCTGCTTAAGGACTGGCTTCAAATGGGCCTCAGAGTGCTGAGGAACAGTCCAGACAAGCTGAAGAGGAACAATTCAGTCTGAAAGAAGCAGCGGAATTAATTTGCGACTCCCAGGTCCCTGCCAGTCTTACTTAACTGGCAGCGTCTAGAGCTTTATCTAGTTTGTGCTAAACAGACTGGGAAAATAGCAAAGGATGGTACAGGAAAGGGAACTGATAATGAATACACTTTTCAGTTAATTTATCTGAGGAATGGATTTTAAGACATTCTGTCTTCTTATTGCATGTGTGGCAGGAAAATAAATGAGAATGAGAAAATGAGGTAAAAATGACAAGTATCTGAAGCATTTTAGCAACATAAAAATGGAAATAGTGTATCATCTCTACAGGACGCATTTGAGGGAATAAGTTGTAGGTATTAGAAACTTTTTTTGGCATGGTATGTTTCAATATTTATTTATTTAAGCCATTAGAAGTAATCAGATAATTTTATCTTTGATATTATGTATTGTTTTTCTAGTCAGTAGAATAAGTGAGTGAAATCTTTTATTGGATAACTGCGTAGATATTTCTGTCCTGAAAACTGCTAAAAAATTGCTCCACAGGGCAACATCAAACTTTCATCGATCTGCCTGTGGAGCGGAGTCTCCTTGTACAGAAAGACTTCAGTACATTAGAGCATCACATCTGCTGAGTTAACTGCATGCCGTATCTCTTGATGCCCTTCTTGAAGGTGTAATTTTAAACCTTTATCCATTACTTATCCTAGAGCTGGAATCCATCTTTTTCTCCCTCCCAAAGAGAGGTTTAGCATGAATCATAGAAGTCTTCAGATAACTAGCTTTGCCATCCTGAGCTATGCTGAACATCTTTGGCTTTCTTTCCTAGAGGGAGGACAAGAGATTTAGGCAATAGCTTATTAGGCGTTCACTTATCTCACGGAGAGTCTTTGAGAGGACTACAGTATATCATGTTTTCTTCCATGGATATGGCTCTTAATCACAGCTTCCTCTCANCTAGCTTTGCCATCCTGAGCTAAGCTGAACATCTTTGGCTTTCTTTCCTAGAGGGAGGACAAGAGATTTAGGCAATAGCATATTAGGCGTTCACTTATCTCACGGAGAGTCTTTGAGAGGACTACAGTATATCATGTTTTCTTCCATGGATATGGCTCTTAATCACAGCTTCCTCTCAGTTCTTGCAAGAAATATAGATTATCTGGTACCTAGATTAAATCATCAAGTTCATTTCATTTCAAGAGCTTTTTTTGTCAGGCCTCTTGAAACAGGTGAGATTAATGGATACTGTTTTCACAGAAGAGGAAGCTTGAAAAGGCTGGATGGTTACATAGTTCCAATAGTGGAAATCTCTCCCTGCCTCCCCCTGGTTAATTTTTGTTTCTACAGAAGGCTCCCTCATCAAGCCAAGAATATACAGCTATAAATATTCCTTCAGCATTTCTCTACTGCAAGACATAGTGTACAATTCAAGTGCCTGATCTCAACAACTAAACTCCAACAGTCTACATTGGAAACTGGATCCAGGACTCTCTGAAGTCATCGAAAAAACTCCCATCAAATTTAGTAGTTTGAGAGTCTTTAGGGCCTCTTCTACAAGGAATCTGGTACACTTAGATTTAACTGTGGGTTTTTGAAAGGAATTAAATTTTAAATTTTAACTGCTTAGGCACATAAAAGGTAGGCATTATTGTCAAGCTGTGAAAAGAATACAGCTTGTCCTCTATCTGGGAACTGAACAGGGCTGTTCTTCCTCGTTGAGCTCCAGTCTCCAATCCATTGTACGTGTACCTGCCCATGCTTCCATCAAGGGAATAAAGTCAGAGAGAGGAGTACAGGATATATTCCTACCTCTCTTCACATATCTTCTGAGGGAGTTCAGTACCAAGCATAGACGGAAAGCAGAGGGCACCTGTACCTTTATAAGGGGATGCACCTCTCTGCTATATGAAAAAGAGCTTCCTTATATCTGGGTCAATCCACTACTGTATGGAAGTGCTTGCATCCTGCGGTGGGTTGACCTTGGCCAGCTGCCAAGCACCCACCCTCGTCAACAGCACTGGTGGAGAAAATACGATGAAAAAGCTCATGGGTCGAGATAAAGACAGGGAGATCACAAAGCCAGTGTGTCGTTTTGCTATGTTCAGTTCTGATAGCCTTTGCCAGAAAACAGACATTTCTTTCATGAGGGTATGAGAGCAAATGAATAAAGTGATTGTAGACTGCAGCCCCAGAGATCCCCAAACTATTGAGACTGTAGAAAACTAGGTAAGAAATTGTTATGCCTGTGGAAACAAGGTGCAGTGGTTTAGTGCTCGTCAGAGCTGCTCAACAACACTTAACACCTGATGAGCCTAAAGAAGAAAATAAATCGATTCTAATAGAAGAGAGCTATGTTTTAATTATTATGTTGAAAATACAGAAGAGAGGTGTGCAAATGAGAAAATAAGTGTACCTGATACCAATCTCATGTTCTGCCCGTCAGTCAGATTTTCCCTGTGGCGTCTCCGTGGAGGCCGTGGGGCTAGCTCACAAAATGCTGCCTTCTGAGAGCCGGTCTGCCAGCTGGAGTTTGGGGCTGTATTTAGCCACAGGAACCAACAAGTCAAGTCCGTATCACTTTGCTTCCTATATTCTGTCTTTTGGAGCTGCACTATGACATTAATAAATGGGTGAACCAGTTCACTCTTTATTTACCATGGGTTCCTTGCCAGGGAGCTTTTTTTTTGTGCTGGATCTCTTCCTCTCTTTTAATTTTTATTTTCAGAATTTATTTTCTGGTACTTCCCTTACCTCCAGAATGCGGTTTCTGGCTTTAGACAAGATATAACTGTGATAACTTGTGGTTCTTCTTTCCCCATTCCTTGAGATTGATATATAAAAGGAAATGCAACAAATTACTCCTTGCCTTTCGTTGAGATTGTCTTCCTTTCCAAACTGTTACCATAAATTATTTACCATGAGACATATTCACTGTGCACGTATCTTAGCCATCTCTTTATTCCTGGTTCTCAGGACCAGGATGATGTTGTCATACATTGTGGCTAACTTAGTGGACATGAGAGCACTTATGTTTCCTTGAACACAGGATGAAGACACTCAGCCCCATCTCAGGGCAAGCCTGGGCCCACGTTCACCTTGCTCATGCCGCTGGCACCATGGTGTCCAGGAAGGGCTCAGGTTCCTGGTCCAGAAGGAGCTGTGGCACACGCTGGACAGGCTTCACACTTGGACAGCTGGGTGATCTTGCAGCTGAGACACACCGTTACCACCAGACGTGATGCAGCTGCAGAGCCATAGCAAGGCCATATTACTCATATAAATGACAGATTCTGCATTTAGAGTGGGTTGGGTTTCTTTTTTCAGAATAACTTCTGGTTTTTCCAAGTACCTTTCCTGTCTGCCCCTTTATCAGTTTTGATGTTTCTGCTGTTGCAATTCTCAAACTGGAAATATATCAGTTGTGACAGCTCAAGCTCAAGCTTTCTTTTTCTTATGTTTCTTTTTGCAGATCGCACAGTAGCTGAAATTGAGAAGAAGATCACAGAAGCTTTTGAGGTGTTTGACCACAAACGCAATAAGACTGTGGCTGTCAGGTTTGTGAATATCTTCACACAGAAATATTACAGGATTGGTATAGAGATAAGTAACTCCCTAAACCTGCATCTGCTTTATCAGAAAATGTAATTAAAGTAGTCCTTCTGGCCGTGATGGGACAAGTATGTCTTTTCTTGTTTAATAGACATTTTATATTGTTCAGTGGTTAAAGACAGACTAGCTTGAGAGAGGGATGCTGGGACGGGTGGAGTCAAGAGGGAAGAGGAAACTGCAGCTAGACTAGAAGTCTAACTCTGCAATTATTACTAACAAATCTCTGCTGTGATAGCTCATTTGGCAATATAGGGCCTATATCCCCTTGCTTTCAGGTTAGTCCCAGCACATCAAGGAGTGTGCCTGCTAGTGTGTGTTGCAGTTACCTGCTCTCAGTCCCCAGCTGCAATGCATCCTGCACATCTCTCTTCCTCTGGGGTAATGTGGAACGTGGATGTTGCTCTGACAGGGAGGTGTTTTTAGGAGACTTGGAAGAAAATGGCATATCATTTGATTATATAACAATAATGATAATTAATAATAATAAAAAAACAAACGTAAAGATGATCATATGTGATTGCACCAAGAGTCCAATTAGCCCAGTACCTTCATCTGAGCTACTAGTAATTACTTGGGAGAGGAATCTAAGGAATTGAGCAAATACGCAGTATTTCTTTTTTTTTTGTACATCTGCCACAGTATGATTTGAGTGGTGCCTGTTTTTTTTTTGTCTTATGATAAATAGCAAACAATTCTTCTCTATTAATATTCTCGACACCATTAATGATTTCATAGCTGTCACATCCCTCCTCCATCACAGCAGTTTAAGGCTGAAGAGCTTGGATGTGTTCAGTCTCTTAGGAGATGCCATTACATAGCTCATAGCTCTGGCCATTGGTTTTTTTTTGTGCTCCTTCTTGTTCAGCTACCTCCTTTTTGAAATGGAACGACTAGAATTGGGCAAATGCGATGCACAGGTGGGAGTCAGGAGGGAGAGCTGCATGTTCTATACCTTTAGCTTGAAATGTTGCGGAAATATGAGCAAAATATGTCTGAGGGAGTAAGAAAAAGTTCAGTGGAAGAAAAAAACATGGACTGTTAAACTGATCAGGGCTACAAGATACAGAGCTAAAGGAAATCAAATTTAAAAATTTCCAAATAATCTCAATTCTGATGTTTTTTAATTCTGGTATTTTTTAAGTTTGACTGTTTCACAGCGCTGTGTTAACTTCATTTTAACATAAACATCCATACATATAACCATATGGCTTTTGTTATAACATAAAGAAAATACATGTTTATGTCTCACTGAGCAGGTTCTGAAGTCGTTACAAGCTGTTGTCATTAAAGTTTACAGAAGTGATTTCTGCCCCGGTGCCCTGCAACTGCTCCTAACTGCGGCTGCCCCTGTTGCCCCCAGCTGCCCTGCTCCTGGCTGGGCAGTGGGATGGGCCCTGGCTGCCCAGCCCTGCCTTGCCGCCCCACCCTGGGGACCCCCTGCCACTGCCAACCCCAGCCATGGGGAGCCCCTAGCCCTCACTGCACCTACTAGTTGCTTATTTGTTTGTCATTTACATCTGCAGTCCTGGCTAAGTAGCTGTAAAATTTGCTACGCTCCTCAGGTATCCTCATGTAACGGATATAGAGCTTGATAAATGATACAGATGATAGACTATTTTTCAAATTTCTTCATTCAGACACGAAGTCATAGCATGTGAGAGGGGACATTCAAAAGTCTATTTAACATAGTAAATGCACAATTTGACATTGATTTTTATCATAGTTCTGTTACTGACAATAAACAACAATTTATTGTCTAATTATTGCTAGGTTCATATTGCAGGCCTGTATCACAATAATGTGGTTATTAATGGCTGATTATCTTGTATCAGAAGGTGGCAGTACAGCACAATTCTTAACCGCGATTGTAGATGTATGAATGTTATTGCCTGAAATATCAGATTCCTGTGAAGAATGTGGAAAATGACCCCGGCTTGGCAGGCCAGCATCGATATTGCATGACTCCTAATGCACGTACAAGTTAGTAAGAAATTAAGCACTAGGAAGATGGTATTGTTTCATGCTGCTTACAACACATCCCGAGTCAAGGACTTTCATGATTTCGCAAATGTTGTCAGTGAAAGTGTTAGACACAGAATGAAAATTATGGCCCAAAATTTTATTATGCCCGTGTTACAAAACCTACGTAAACATCAACTCATTTTAACCATCACTTTTGTGTGCTAGAAACTACACGGCAGAAACTGCAGCTGCTGAACTAAGTGAGAGGAAGTGGCTGGGAGAAAAATACAGTTTCCTATCTGGGTCCTTTAAACTGCAGGTTGTTACCAAACGCTACATGACTTTTTTGACCACAGACACTTCCAACAACATCCTCATGCTGGCACGCGCACAGACTGCCAGAAGCAGCAGCCAGCAAAGCCAGGTTTTGCAAGCTCTTTCAGGGCCTGGCTTACCTTAGTCACATCGCAGTTTTGCCGATGAGAGAGGTGAGGCAGGAGGTTGATGGCAGCCTTCCCATCTCTGGCAGTCCGTGAGTGTAGAAATAGTGTGGGACAGCAGGGAGGCACGATTTGCATTGGGTGTTTTACTTGGGGAGGCAGAGAATGTTTACAAGTATCTTTTAGCTGGAAAAGATGAGGGAGTGGAGGAGTGAGAGCATCAAATACAGTATATCCATACTAGAAATAGGATGCATGGACAAGGATTATAAAAATAGGAGTAAATATCTGACCTCACTGAGGCCACTGTCCACAGGGGGCAAAGGTTTCACGGAGTCATTTGAGCAGATGGCTTCGTTTCATACCAACTGTGTGTGTGGGACAGGGTTTTGTTTTGTAACTATTTTTATGCAGCCAGGCTTTTCCTCTCTTTTATCTATTGTAGTGCTTTTCACATATTTTCAGTCAGGGTGGGAGCTCCTTGGGACTTGTCTGAGGAGGCCAAAGCCTGACCCATATAATTTTTTGTGTGCTTCATGTGCCACGTTTGAGACCTTAGTGTTGTAATGTACTGGTGAAGATGAGGAAACCACAGGGGTTTGAATCATGGGAACCACCAGCACTGCGGATGCTTACTCAAATGTGCTTGAATTTCTGTGTTGTAGAATTGGACTGAAAATCACAAGCAATACTGATACTTCTGTTACTTTGTTTTCAGTCATACCGTAAATCTCATTAATACTCTTTTTTACAGCTTTTCGGTACTTTTGCATCTAGACTGTGATGTTGTTCATCTTTAACTTTTTTGAAGCATTGCCACTTTGGTCAGAATTTTATTTAGAGCCTCAGAACAACTGCACCAGGTTCGGCAGTAAATGTGAGCTATGAATACATTTTGCAGCATAAACAGGATGGTGACAAGCCAGTGTGTTGGTCCACTCGACTCTTTCAGAGCACAGCAGGAGCGTAGCAGGGCTGCCTCCTTCCTGACCTTTTGCAATTGTGCTTTACTGCAGTTAGAATTTGTATCTTTATAGCATTTAATGTAAACATATAGGTTTCAAAACGTTTTATTAACTATATAAATGTAGACTTCACTGAAATTAAGCTTAACAATTAGGGGACAGCAGTTGGAAAGTAACCTGCACACAGTACTCTGCAACACAATGGGAAAGAAGAATGTTTGGGGAAAGTCACAAGAGCAATTATACTCTTCCAAAAAGCTCCAGAATATTTAATATCTGTAAAAATAGACATTACTTACTGAGACATCATCTTAAAAGTCCACACACATGTGCTTGTGTGCTTGTAGATGCACACTTCCTGTAAGCAGGCTCTGAATTGGTGTCTGGATTCTCCGCAGATTTACTGACAAAGATGTTGTTTCTTTCAGGGAGATTGGTTCAATTGTCAGGTCACTGGGTTGCTTCCCAACTGAGGCAGAAGTACATGAACTGCTTGCAAAGGTAAATGTTTAGATGTTTTTGTGGCTTTTTTTGATCTTAAACTTGCACAAGTTTGGCCCATCTGCCTTGCCGTGTGGGAAACCTAAGCTCTTTTCCCAGAGGTTGGAAGTGTCATGGAAGTGATTCAGGCAGGCAGGCAGGCACTCTCTCAGGTTGCCCTGAAGCAAGCCTTTAGGCTGATGAGGTAACAACATTGATGGATTAAAATGAGGAATCTTTGACTCTCTTTTACCCTAGAAGGTCACTGTGACACTGTGCCAAGGTACAGGGGTGTTTATAGAAAATGGAGGCAAAATTGGTTTTGACTGATGAAAAAGAATGTCCTAAAGCTCAGTCAGATTCGGATATCCAAACCCTAACCATCTCACTCTTCTGGACATGTCATGGGCACACATTGATGATTGAGTAATAAAAACTAGTTCTTGAGCAGGTGTTAAAATTGTGCATCAAATTCCAAAAATACACAGAGGGAAGACATGCTGTGTTTTTTCACTGGGTCCTGTTACTGCTATCTTATAGCTAGACCTCTCAACTTTCTGTCCTTCCTGAGGTCTCTCCCAGTCTTGAGATTTCTCAGTTACAGATAAGTAATATTTTCTTACTTGATTAGTTAAGCCTGTAAGTCAGAATTTGGACATAAAACCTTGCAAGACCTAGCAGTCCTCGCATTCTCCCAGTGATATGCTGGAGTAAGGAACTTACATCATGTTTCTTCACAGTTTTTTCCTGTGCTAATTTTTGTCTCCTTACCTCACACTTCTAATAGAAAGAACAGTGTGCCGGTACCTTGGCGGGTTATGGTTAATAAACGGGACAAAGAAGTGGGAAAAAGACTTCGCATTCTTTTTGCAAATGGATATGCTGCCTTAAGGAATGAAAGGTGCTGGGGCTCAGATTTTGGGGAATGATTTTTCTCTTTTTCATGTATAGGTCAGGATACTGGGAATTGACCTTTCTTACTCTTTTCTTCCTGTCCCAAAGAAAAATTTGGATGGTTGCAGTACTAGTCTCTCCTCAGGAGCCTTGTCTGGTCTTTTGTAGATCAGATTTTAGTGTGAGAAATCTTGTGCTAAGTCTTGTGAAAATGACGCAGCTACTTTGGGTGAGGAAGTGCAAAGAACCATCAGAGGAGAAACATCTTTTAACGTGATACTGCAATTTGTCTGTGCTGGTTCTGTACTCTCAGTACCAGATTGTCCCAGCTCCCACTGACAAACAAGACAAAATGGAAAGAGAAATTATGGTGCTTGATATAGATGATATTTTTAGTAGCCTGCAGAGATTTTTGTTTGCAGCAGATGAAGAGTGCAACTGACTCTAAATAAAGAATTGAGAAAAGGAAGGGGATGCTTTGACTCCCTGCCCCGAGTCCAGGGGAACTAGGAGAGTTTAAGGCCTGCCTCCTCCTCCCAAAGAGTTTGACCTTTGTATTTTTTTTTTTCAATTTTCAGCATTACTGAAATTTTGAGAGAAGTAATACAAAACAAAGCACAATGTAGTGCAGCTGTGAGGTGGAAGACTCTTGAGATAGATAGAGCAATATAACATGTATGCAATTCTTGATTATAAGCATATTAAAGTATAAATAGTGCAGGAAGAAAGAATACATTCAAGAGTAATGGTTAAGCTTAAAGAACACTGAACTGGAAGTTAAAGAAGGTTTCACGGTGTCTGTAAATGAAACCTTGGCATCGGTTTAGTACCAGAAGAACACTATCTTTTTGCAGAACCCTTAATGTATTATGTTAATCACTAATATATCTTAATTTGTATAAGATACCATTACCATTGACTGGTAATCTAGATAAAGTAAAAACTGTCTCTGTTGGCTGGCTTGCAACCAAGCTGTTTTCCCCAGTAATTTTGTCCATTGTAAGCTGTGATTCATTTCTGTTTCTCACTACTTATGGCTCTCACTCATCTATCTTCCTAATAGCCTTATTGTAGCTAAACTAGCACATGTTGCCTTCAAGTCATTCCTGTGTGCCAAATCAGCATTCATGTAATTATTTTATCTCTAAAAATTACCATATACTGTTTCCTATATAGTCTCACGCTAAATGCTGTACGTAATATCATATCTTTAGGCCTACTTGCAAAGTTAAGATAAAATGATAAGCCTAGAGATGGTGAAAGCTACTCTGAGGGTTACTACGATGCCTGGAGTTTGAAATCCCAAGTTCAGTGCACTGTTCTGCTACAGGTTGCCTGGATAACTCTGGAATATGGTTTTGTTTCTTTGTCACTCAAGTCTCCAAGTGTTATGTGGACAATAATGGTATGGCTGTGAGAGTAGACATACGAAACATAATGAGTGCTACAGTACAGTTGTTATGGGAGTGTGGGTGTACCCAAAGGAAAGAGAGAGAGCAAAACCCACAGAGTTTGAACAAGCAAATACTGTTATTGTCAGAGCCACTGTGAAAAGGGGAGGAATTACAGAAAAATGAAAACATCAATGGGAAATGAGGTATAGGAGTGAGCATGAAGAAGAGGATACATATACCTGCAAATCTGAATACTTACAAACTTAGGCGAGATTAATACATTCAATTTACTCACATATCTATCCAATGTTAGAAATAGGATTAATTTTAACAGTTCAAGATATTGCTGGGCCTGAAGAACCACTGAAATGGAAGCTGTTCTTCCTAGGTCAGAGGAGGCTGAGGTTGCTCAGCACCTCCCAGGACTAGGTCCAGTGTCAGGAAGGACACTTTTCTTCCACAGACTTCTATTTGAAGGCAAAATACAAATAGCACACCAACAAAAAGAGGCCTATCTGGATGATACGTGTCAGTGAGGGCTGACATTTTCATAGGTATTCGTTACGTTGAGCTGTGAAGTGGTCATTGCCAAGGAGTTCTTCTGATATGAAAATCAGGGTGACATTCAACTGTTTGGATGAGCAGATCTAATGGTTTTTGGCTCTTAAACATGGGTTATATAACTTACCGTCTTCATGGATCTTTTGGGTCCTTGCTTTTGCTTTTTCTGCTTAATGTAAGACACATCTAACTATTTCTGATAAATAGCTACCATAGTTCTTTTTCTGTCTCTGTGGGCTTCTGAGCTAATAATAGTTGAAGCACAGATGTTCCCTAAAACATCCTGTGTACTTACACGTCTCAATATTTGTGATGCATGGAATAGTTCAGTGTATTGGCTAACTGTTATGTCACTGGAAAGTTAAGTCTTGCCAGGTATTTTGTTACATCTTTTCAATCAATCAATCAATCAATCAGTAAACCAAATTACCGTTTGATTTAGCATGAAGCATGCAGCAGCTTCATTTCCTTGCTAAAGATCCCTTCCACTAGGCTCACCAAACAGAAGGGAAAAAATGCTTTTTCAAGCCAATTTCCACTCTAAAGCAGTAGCAAGAGGTGGTGGCTCCTTGCTTTTAGCAACCAAAACCTTTCAAGAGTACTGGAAAAGAGCATGCAGCAGCAGTTGCAGCTCTCCGTTTAAGCAACTGGATGTATCAGGCATCACCCCAGCCCTGACCCATCTCTGAAGAGGAAGTTTTCTTACTTCGTCTTTTCCTGGCTCAGTTAGGAAATTTCAGACCAGTGCCTGTTTGAGTCTTCTTTCAATCTGAGCTGTGTTCTGGGGAGCCTAACAAGGTGCTGCTGCCATGTGAGACCACAAGGCATGCATCCAGTTTCAACACAGACAGGAACAGGCTAGCTCCATTAAGAAGGCTCCTTTTGGGAGTAAAACTTGACATTTTCAGGGAAGGAATGCACCCCAGTGATAGGGAGCAGTTTTAACCTGTTGCTCATCTCCTGTGGAAGTATAGGAATGCAGTGAGAACGTTGCCTGAAGTCCTTGATGTTTTGGGACTAATCTGTTAATTTATTTGGGAGGCGAAGGGAAGCTTTTCTTTGTGTAGCATTTTATGGGCTGCCTTATGACTGTTTCAGACTGCCCTGACTCAGTCTGTCTGCCTCTCTGGCTATGAAACATGTGGAGGCCACAAATTCCATCCTTGAGGTGTACTAGACTGGGGCTATGTCCAAACTAGCACATTAAATGTGCCCAGAAACATCCTTGGGTGTTGAAGCCAGCTGGCATCAGAGCTGCTCATGTCTACCCTAGTAAATGTTTTATGTGGAGTGGCTGCACAAAGCAGCCTGCTGGAGAACGGTCCCTAAGGTCCTCGCCAGGCTTGGTGGCTGCTGGGGGGAGTGCTAGGTGGCACAGGCCAAAAGCATGCCAGGGAACGTGCTAATGGTTTGCTGTTACGGGTGGTCACGTTACGCTGCTTGGGGATGTTCCAGGTCCTGCTAGACTTTACTCGTATGAATGCAGCCTGAATCTTTAAACCTCTGATGATTCTTGTGAATAACTAGTAACTGTGGTAAGATCAGTCACTAGGTGTCCAGTTCCTTTGCATGAATGGTTTCTGAGCACAAGAGGGCAATATTGAGTTGCTGAAAGTGTCTGTCATAACCGGCCTGTATTTCATCTGGGATATTATTTATTCCTGTAATTTCTTTCTGTTTGATCGCAACCATTTCACTCAGATGCTATGGTACCGTGTGATATTAAAAACCTGATATAAATATTCAAAGTCTAACTCTGTAGTTTTAATGCAGGAACCACCCCAATTTTCTGGTTTTCATATTAGTNATTTATTCCTGTAACTTCTTTCTATTTGATCGCAACCATTTCACTCAGATGCTATGGTACCGTGTGATATTAAAAACCTGATATAAATATTCAAAGTCTAACTCTGTAGTTTTAATGCAGGAACCACCCCAATTTTCTGGTTTTCATATTAGTTTGCTAATGAGTCATGTAACCTGCCATACTTAAGTTTTATTTTTAGGTAGAAGAAGAAGAACCAACCGGATACATTCATCTGGAAAGATTCCTTCCAGTGATGACAAAAGTACTACTCAACAGAAGGTAATGGAAAGTGGATTTTCTGTATCTGTAGTTTATTCCAGATTGACAGGGTTGATTCTGAATAAATATATCTATGGTAATTTTATGTAACTGGAAGGAGTACAGATCTTTTTTTGTTATTTAAACTCAGTTTACATTAGCTTGACAGATTTTGTTTCAAAATTACTTACTCTACATAAAATTATGTTGTACAGATGATATAAATAATAACATCTTATAATAATGAATTGTGGTAATGTGTAGCTTTTGTATATTTAATGTGCATCAGAATTAACTTGCTAGTCAACATGTTTCGTGCAATCCTGAAATATTTTATATGCAAATTAAGGTCATAACCATTACTTTCTCTAAACATATGAGTTACAGTTACTAAGAAGCACAGTCTGTTACAGTATATTTTAATAAGTTGTATAAATCAGCTTCATGCTCACGTCTCATAATGACTGCCAGGTACAGTTGAATGTACACAACTAGCACTCTAAAATACCACCGATATAAAAGTCTAGAACAAAAATGCTGTTCGTTATTCAAAGGTATGTAGAAATCTTTGCATGTACACAGAAACTTGTGCTGTTTTGGTATTTTGCACTAAAAATTAGATTACTTATAAGGCATTTATCTTTCTTTTTAGAGATAGTAGCCAAGGGTTTTGGGAGACTCAGTCTTGTCCAATACTGAGAAGTTATTTTGCACACAGAGGGGCTTTGGTAGGAGGGCGTTCTTCACATTAAATAGCTATAGGATTTCCCCAAACTGTCTCACAGCATCCAGAGGCATTTGAGAGTCTTTGCGCCAGTGCTTGGACACGGACCAGCCAGCAGCGTTTGAGTCCCAGTGTGCCGGCGCAGGTGCGTTGCCTTCCCAGGTTTCTCCGTCTTTGTCTTCTCTGGCCTTCATGGCACATTTCTAGCTCCACATTGATGTTCACTCGTTCACAAAATGATACCTTGCTGCTCTGGGCTCTCTTCTGCTCCTCCATGCCCCTCCACACAAACATACATGCATGCAGACACAAAACAAACCCACACACCTTCCCCAGGCTAGTGCAGGCTTGTCAAGACCCACTTTATCTTTTGGGGCACTACGTCCATAGTTCACTTATCCAAGGGCACATAAGATTTGGATCACAAAAACCGAGGCCTCTTCTTAGCACATTTGATTTTTAGATAGTAAAAGAGCGAGGCGGGTCTGGGCAAAACAATCACGCAGTTAGAACCTCCCTGGCTTCAACATCTTCTCTTTAGTATTCTTGGGGATTGGTGAGAGTCTGCTGGGATATAGAATATCTCCGTTGCTGCACTGGGTTTCCTTTCCAGCTCTGAAATCAGGCACACATATGCACGCACTCATGTGCCCAGTTCTTCTGTTTCTCTGAAATTGTTAGTGACAGACCTTTTATTTTATAGCTACCAGCCTCCTTTGATTATCATCAGCTCATTAGACTGTCAAAGTCCCACTGGGTGATCTGTTGCCCAGCTACCAAGTGTACCTGGACAAAACTTTGCTTTCTTGGTTTGGCCATCTTCTGTTCAGTGCATTGGCTATGTGGAATGATTCAGGTAATATTGATTCCTACTAACCCACTCAGCCAGCCCAGACATGCAGAAGCCATTCACCTGGCTCCTTAGCACAAGGAAAATTAAACAGGAGCACAATAAAAGACATAAGAGGTAAAGATATGGACAGTTCAAAAAAGTCAAGCTGGAATTAAATGTTTGATAGACCAACTTAGTAAATTCTCATAGAAAATAAGTTCTCCCTTTCCTTTTATACTCATATTTTATTCTTTCAGAATAGTACAGCACCCTGGCAAACAATGACTTAACTTCTCTGATTCAATGTTTTCAGCTACCCGCCTATTCCAGAAGATGTTCTTCTACATGCATTTGAGGTCTGTAACTAAATATTCAAGTACCTAATTGCTGGAAAGAAGTTGCTGATACTTGATTCAATATGGTTAAAACCACAAGTTTTATTCTTTTTGTTTAAAGGCTTTGGATGAGAATAAATGTGGATATATTACTGAAGAGGAGCTGGTCAAATACTTGACTGAAGAAGGTAACATAACTTTTGTAATATCAGTATTTAAGTAAATAAATGTTACATGTGTCTGTGGCACCTTGAGGTCCTCATTCTGCATGCCAAAACTTGCAGGAGTAGACACATTGTCTTCAAACAAGAGTGTTGTCATGATGAGTGGCTGCAGAGTAGAACACTTCACTGGTGAATAATGCAGGGAAAGAACATTTATCTGCTTGCTAGCAGACATT
Organism: Steatornis caripensis; assembly: GCA_013398225.1. NCBI lineage: Eukaryota > Metazoa > Chordata > Aves > Caprimulgiformes > Steatornithidae > Steatornis > Steatornis caripensis. Next base: position 125,552 of record VZSC01000676.1, read on the forward strand.
ATAAGATAGAGATTATTGAGTCATAATTCAATCTTCTGTGGATGTTTTATGATTCTGTGCACATCTCTGTGCTTCCTAAGGATGTGACTCTTTTTCTGTCCTCCTGTAAGGTTGTGGTTTAGATTTCCAGATGTTTCAGGTAGTTTCAGTTCATTCATTCCTACATTATCTTGATCTTAATTCTAATGCCATATGCAAACAAAGAGATTCAAAGACTAGATTTAAGTTTTAATCCTCAATACCCCTTGAAGAGCCTGCTTTTCTTGCGTGGCTGACTCATGCCGGCCTGCCTCAAGTACAAAACTTGTACTTGATGTGCAAGCTTTGTGCAACACCTATCCTCAGATGGGGACCTTGCCCTCAAAGAGGGATGCAGTAGGCCATCAGCAGCTTTGAAGCTCCTAAAAGAGAAACCCAGAAGCCTTTCATGATGCAAATACAAGTGAGTGGATAGCCAAATGAGAGATAATAATTTTAATGTACACATTAGAAGAATACATTCTGCCAAAAATGATTGTTTCGAAATCCCTGTGGCAGAGAGGAACAGGCTGTTTTGGAGTCTGTGAACTAGGAGATCAGAAGATCCAGGCCCTCTGTCTCCTTTCTCTTAGACCAGCTCACTTGGTGTGCGGGACTTACATTGGCAAAAGTGAAGAAATCAGATCCTTGGTATTGCTCCTTTTCTCCTCTGTGTCAGAACCAAAGGGAGATCCTTGCAAGGGAAAAGCGGTGTAATTTGCCAGCCCTGAAAAGAATACTTATCAAGACAAAGTGCTGTTCTCTGCTATCTTTCAGGTGAGCCCTTTACTCGGGAAGAAATGGAGGACATGCTCTCCGCTGCTCTAGATCCAGAAACAAATACTGTTCACTACAGAGACTACATTTCAAAGATGATAGTAGATGAAAGTTAAGATCTTGCACTTTAGTGTTTGAGATGCCTTTTGGTAACAGCAGTGTAGCTCGGCAGTTAGTTGAAATATGTATTTTAAGGTATAACAAAGCTCAGCTTGTGGCCTTGAGCTTATAATTAAAATAAAGTCTGTGTAGCTATATTTCCCCGAGTTCTGTCTACATATTGAAATATATTCACACCTGGAAAAAGAGCTCTTGACAGAAATACTGTGTAAGGTCTGGAAAAGAAATCACGGAATTTGGTTTGAAAAATAACAGGAAAAATAATGTTAATGGAGTCAAGAAATGACTTTACAGTTGCTTCTGGAAACCTAACGGAAAATGAGACCTGTGAAAGCAGGTAATTAAGTAAGTGAGTACCTTAAGATGACTAAAATTGTGAAGGCATGCTACTAAGGTAAAGCTTTTATATTTAAATGTAATCCCTGTTTGTGTTTAACTAATAAAGGCACCAGGTAGGTTACTACTTTTGAAATAGTATAATAGATCAAATACACTTCCTACGATTTCTAGTTTTTGTCAAATATTTGTGCTTTGTTTACCATAGGCAATTAAACTAGACCAGTTAGTTCCATTTTATGTCACTCATCTATTGGCACTTCATACTTTGCTTCCATTTTTTTAATTCAATTTTTTGCTTCCATTCAACATGCGGGTGACACTCATGCCACAAATTTGCCATAGTCAAATTTACAAGCAAAGTAATTATTGAGAACATTTCTGTTACTATAGGCAATAAACAGTTCCCCTTTCATAACCAGTTTCAAAGTCAAGAGCTGGAACTGTTCAAAACTTAGGATCATAGGATTGGAATTTGATTTTCATAAACCGATGAAGCACCCTTTGTTGAAAAATGTGAGTGTAGAATATATGTCTTGACTACCCTTGCTAGAAGACCAGTGCAGACCTCACTGCTCTTCTCATTTCCAGCTTAATCATTTTCTTGGCTGTTACTGTGCTGTTGCCCTTTAACTTGAGTTCGAGCTCTTTCCCCTCGAGTTCTTGCCTTGTACATCATCTTCTAACAAGTGACCAGTCGTTGCCCTCAACTGAGGAGGTCTCAGCTTATAGAAGATTCTGTGGTCTGGTCCCCAAGGGCACCATCTTGGACTTTGTGCTCAACACCTTTGACCCCATTTGTTTTTGTACTCTCCATAAAGTTTGGTTTCCTCCTGCACAGTGTGCTACTGCATCTCTGTCTTAATTGCCATCCCAGCTCTGTGTCATCGACAGACTTCATCAGCTGATGAAATCTGGGGAAGTCTGACACATGGAGGCACTGAATGCCTTACCCCCTGTCATGCCCGTCTAGTGGCAGAGCTGAAAACAGAGTACAAGGCTCCTCGTGTCAGGTCCTTTGCTCTACCCACTTGTTTCACTTGAGCTGCAAGCTCAGGGGAGCTGTTTTCATACACAGCTGCAAGGGGGCTGCTATGCTTCACAAAGAAGAGATTAGTATGATCTAATTTTAATTCTCTTTTTGCTTCTCTAAGTTGTCTTTCACTGATGTTTTCTTAAACAGCAAGGCAACAATGAGTTAATGCAGGTAAACAACATTTGCCTAGTTCTAAGCTGGGTTTCCATCTGGAAACCACTGTTGCACTGGTCCTAAGACTGCAGTACACTCTTGTTGACACATTTACTGTGTATTTAATTTCTTTGTCAGTAAGAATGAAAAAGAAAAGGTAATCATTAGTGTTATAATGTGTGAAGATAACAGGTTTGTGAAGATTAAAGCAAGAGCAACAAATACCCATTAAGAAAATACATTTTTTATTAGTCTTCTTTAGTCTCTCTTTGGAAGCTGAAGTTATTTTCCCTAGATGAATCCTTCTTCTGTTTGATATACAGTGTATTGTACTGGATCTCTAACACAGCTGGTGTGAATACAAGTTTCATTCATATTCTGCATCCTGGGAGCCGCTGTCAACCTCATCTTGGATGTCAGCAGGAAGATGCTTATTTCAGGAAATCATTTCATGGCTCACAGTGCTCCAGAGAGAGCATGATTTGTTTCTAGTGGTGCTACCCCAGAGGCCGCCTCAGCTACTGCTGTATCGAATCAGGATGCCCATGTACAACACAGTTACAGTTCATAGTGCAGATAGGATCTTAACATATGTCCTTTGATGATATATAAAATTTTTTATGCTACAGTCCTTAAATGCAAGGGAAGAGAGTATTCTGGCAAGTAAAAAGTGAGATTGTGTCTGAATTTATCACACAGCAGCTCCTCTAGCCCCATCTTCTTATACCTGTGCCCGAGAAAGATACGTGCAAATAGGACAGATAAAAGCAAGTTGCAGTCTTCGCTTTGGGCATAAGCAACCAAGTTCCATTGTCTAGAGAGTTTCCGAACTGGGTGTGAAGGACATGTCAAGAACCAATCTCAGGCTCTGTAGGATCCTAAAAGCTGAGTGCTCCCTGCCAGGTAGGATCACATAGCTGTGATCTGACCAGCTTCTGAAGGAGCTGCCCCATGGGTCCTCCAGGAAGCAGCTGAGAAGTACTGCACACAACTGGTCCATTGCCCTTGTCTTTTACGACTTGCTGGCCCATGCTGTGCCCACCCAGCTCCCCGTGGTGGTGGGCTGCATAAGGGGACTCATTGAAGCTTCCCGAGAGGGGCTCTCTTGAGCGCCTTGCATCTCTGTGCTCACTGGAGAGCATGGTCCTGTATCCTAGGGGGAGGACAGGAGACTTGGGAACCATTTTGCTATAACTAAAACTCCGTCTTTGTTTCTAATTTGAAGGGAAAAACACATCACTTTGTCCTCATCTTTGAGGTGGACAAACTGAGCTTAGTCTTTGCTGCTGAGTGGTCTTGAGCTGTCTCTTGCTACACGCCTCTCCTTGCTGGCTGTTTTGCCTCTTCCCTCAAGATCAGGAACCAAGATAAGGGAGCGGATTGTACTGGGAAGCCTCTAGGGAGGAACCAGCCTAGCACCTGGACTAAATCCACACAGGGAGGCAGAGCCAAGGCTTTGAAGAAGTCAGAGGGTTTCTGACCTAGTTGAAGGAGGGAGAGGGAGAGGAACTCATTACCCAGGCATAAAAAAGAAAACAAAAAGAAAAGAAAAAGAAGAAATCAAAGAAGCAAACCCTGGAAACCATCTACAAATACAACTGAGTCAGCAGGCTGTTTACATCACTGCTGCAAGTTGTAGGCTGGGCAAGACTTTACTTGTTTAAAACTTTAAGTAGGTTCAGCTGTGTTAGGGCATATCTGGTGTATAGTGGATACCTCCTCAGTCTTATTCATACTGTGGAGAAATTCTTCTAGCTGCTGAACTTGTGTTTAGGAGTCCCGTTGCTCGTATTCCGGTAATACATCACTTTCTATGTTTCCCTCATCACCTTCAGAGCTGCTTCTTGAAAACACTTTTCTGTCTGCTACTGACAGTCCTGTATATATTCACACCTGAAGCCTTCAACATTTTCTCATTGTGATGCATACCAACCTGGTATTTGCAGTTCTTGTAGGCTCTCCACTGGCTGTGGGCAGCAGCAGAAGTTCCAGGACTTCTTCCACCAAAACGCTGAATGGCCAGCATCAGAGCTGGGATTTGAGGAAAGGAACTGGGCTGTTCACCTATGCACCTCCGTGCATGTTGTTGCAGAGGTAAGAGCCTGCAAAGTGTTCCCCAAGTTACTGCTGTGTTAAGAAACTTGAACTTAACTAGTTCAAGTCTTCTTGTGGCCTTGCAGTTCCCTGCAAATTTTAGTTCAAGACAGGCATGCTCAGTAGAACTGTGCCCTTCCCGGGTGCCTTTGGTGCTGCAGAGGAAGGGCAAGGATTGTCAGTGGTGGCCGTGTCTGCAGGTAGCACATGAAATAAAGGCTGAAGGTCCTTGTACTATAGGGGCCAGACAGGACCATTTAGGGGCCTGGCATCCTGTCTGCAGTAGTGGAAAGGAAATGAGATTAAGGGTGTTTCTGGGGAGGGACAGCAGCAGACAAGGGTCTTCGGAGACAATGATGATATTATCCGCTGTTAAATTAGAAGAGACTGTAGAAAAGACAACATATAACAGCGGTTATTTTGGAGATGTCCACTGACTCTTGGATGAAAATCATTGCTTGCCTGCACAGTCAGCTCTCGGAGTCAGTGGTCCTGCCTCCTTTCCAAAACTTGTCACAAACTCATCACAAACCATCTTTTCTCCCCACTGCTGCAGACGCTGACGTTGCCCATCATTCCAGTGGAGAGCACTGTGTTCCTGCTTTCTCCCTTAGCCTGCTCATTGCAACAGCTGCCTCTGCTGAAACACAGAAAGCCTGGCAAAGATTGGCAGCATAAATGTGGACACCTTACGGAGAAGTCCTATTCCCCAGCAGTTTCAACAATTCACTCAAGGGCAGGGTTGCCATCTGAAGAGACCTACACAGGCTGGAGGAATGGCCCAACGGGAACCTTGCAAAATTCAGAAAGGGCAGATGCAGAGCCTTGCCCCTGGACAGGACAAAGCCCTTGTGTCACAGCAGGCTGGGCCCTGGCTGCCTGCGGAGCAGCTCTGCGGGAGAGGACCTGGTGTCCTGCTGGGCAGCGAGCGGGCACAGCTCACGGTGTGCCCTGGCAGGGAGGGAGGGAAGGAGGGCACCGGCGTCCCGGGCTGTGCTGGTAAGAGCGGAGCTGGAGGTCTGACAAAGTGATTATCCCCTTCGGCTCAGCACTCGTTAGACTGTGCTGAGACACCGTGCCCAGCTTGGGCCTGCCAGTGCAAGAGAGCTGGAGCAGCTGGAGGGAGCTCCGTGGGGACAACTGAGATGGTCAGGGCTGAAGCACTTGCCCTGCAAGGAAAGGCTGGGGCAGCTGACCTCAATCAGCCTGTAGAAGGGGAGGCTTTGGGATGCCTAACAGCAGCCCCCTAGTCACTATGAGGGGGGTATAGTCGGTACAGTTTAGTGAATAGGCAACACATTTTGAAGAACTCCACTTACTCCATTTCTATTTCTCTTTTCCAGCCAATTGCTAAAGAAATAAGGACTCTTCCCTGACAGAATGATTCCTATAACTTCTCCCTCACAAAAATGCATAACTAACACCTCCTATAATTTCTGTTTCTAGACCACAAGGTACTGTTGCCACCACCAGGACAGTTTCCATTAATCACAGCATCCCAGGACCAGAGATCCTCCCCTTCTGTAGCTTATTTCACCATCCTATGAATGGGGAATTTATTCTGCCTGCCTGCACGGCTGGACTGAAAATCCGCTATTGGCTCATTCAACCTACCTGTATCACACAGGAGAGCAAAGGAGCCTAAGACTGGCTGGGACCTTTCTCAGACAATAGGAAATTGAAATATTTTTCCGTCTGTCTCTTGTTGCAGTCTGCCTTTTCTCTCCGTTCTCTTATACTTGTTTCATTAGTCCAGTTGCATGATAACTTGTGAGGATTGACACCAGACAGTTTTGCTCTGCCCCACGCTGCTGATGCCCTGCTGCTTGCTCCAACAGCAGTTACTAAGGCAATATCAGCTGGTTGTATCGGGGTGTCATTTGTCACCAGATCTAGACTTCTTGCCACCGAAATCAGCACTGGCAAAACTCTGATCACAGGTAACGGGGAGGACCTAGGCCTTCGGTTTCAGGGGGCAAGGTGGCGAGGGATGCTGGAGTCCAGCCAAGGCCGGGACAGGAACGGGAAGCTATGATTTTTTTAAGTCCCGTAATATACTGTTATTGTTGTGTAAAAGGGGGCGCGTAGTCTCGACAGTAAGGCACCAGGCTGGCAGTCAGGTTTCATTCTAGACTTTGTGAGCGGTATTGGGTTAAGTCGTATAAGCTCTCGCTAGCTGAACTTTCCATGTCTAAAGTCAGAGTATTTATAAGGAATAGGAGACGGAGTATCTGTCTTGCTTAGCTGGACTGTCGACTTTTTGTGTCACTAACTCTGATGTTTGCACAGTGTCTGGTACTGTGATGTTCTGATCAAAATCAGTGCCTACAGACCTCCCTGTCACATAATTAATAAAGTTTGCAGCCTTTAAGTCTTTTGTTTCAGACTGCACATTCGGGTCACAACTTCTGAACAGGTCAGACTACAGCAAGTATGTTTGTTTTTTGTTGAACACAACCCTGTTTCATAGTGTCTCATGCCATGATAGGTTTGATTGTAAAACTAACTATTGAAATATGTGGTCCTATTATCGGAGGGTTTTTTCAGGCAGGTCAGTCCTGGGCATGGGGACTATGCTGATTTAAAAGCTAAATAAAGTTGTAGGTTGAAGCAAAGCAGATTCTCCTGTTTAACCCATTTTTAATCCCTGGGGCTACTATTTGGCTTAGTATAGTTCTGAAAGCCAAGAAAATGTTATTCATTATGCTCAAAAGATTGATCACAGCATTTATATCCGGAGGCCCAAATCCTGAAGTCCTTATTCAGACAGAACTCCCATTGACTTCAAAGAGAGTTCTGTCTGCAGAAGAGCTCAGAAATAGTGATGTACTGGCTCACAAGGCATTGTAAAAACCTTTTAGTCTCTTTAAACAAAGCCTCATCTGTGGAAGATCTAACAGAGATGTACAAGCAGCATGCAAGTTTTGTCACTGAAATGACCCAAACCATAAAACCATGGGAGTAGGTAGTTAATTCTTGTAATGCAAGAACAGTAATGCAAGCAAGCAAGATTCAACAAGAGGCAGCAGACAGAAATTTTCCATATTGTTCAGAGTACAAAAAAGAAAACCTGGCAATGCTACTGCATGGAGGCTTAGAATTACCTCTTCCCGCCATTGTCCTGGAGACACTGCAGCCTTAAAAACACACACGCCTTGCTTCTGTGATATCCTGTACTAAAACAATTCCTTTTATCCTGGACTCTAACTATTCCTTTTAGAAGCCCTTTTAGAACAGACTTTTCTGTTCCAAATACCTGCCTAAATGATAGCATAAAAGCAAATAAGGTGTTTCATGCAGAGGAAAGCCTTTGAATATTTCCTGCCCAAAGTAGTCTCTTTCCTGCCAAGATAACAGCATCTTTCTGTGCAGAACGGGTCCTAAGCTTTGTGTTGTGATACGCCACCATGTTCCCCTAGACATCAGTCTAGTGATTAAAATAACCAGAGTAGAGTTCTCAGGTTTTCTAGAGGTGTGATTTTTGAGCTGATAATGCAAGAATTTGAAGCTATCTGAGGTCTTCCACATGTGCAAGTTGTTCAAGCTTTATGCATTACAATAGTTTGGGTTTTACAGTGATTGAATACTAAGGATGTGGTACAGTCCAGATGGAAACTAGTTGCAAAGGCTGAAATTTAGCTTCATTTTAATTTATAGTAACCCAGCCCAGAAAAGCTCAATAGTTCAACTTTAAGGATATCTTTGTTGAAATACCTGTTTATATGGGGAAGTTACACTCAGTATTTCAGAGACTAAACAGAAAACCCCACCAGTAGCCGCTTTTCATATGGTGTTAGGTTGTTGCCTTGAGAAGCAATGCCATTCTTCAGAGCTCCCCTAAGCACAGAGGTGCGTTTGAATTCAACTCAAATTTGATGGAAAACTGAGAACCTGTCCCTAGTTCTTTGAGCTTTATCAAAGTTGCAGAGATAGTTTGTTAAGGTAAATACGATGTTTTGCCATCAGCTGTTGAGATCAGTAGGGGAGACCTTCCTGAAGAAGTCGTATGACTAGCAGTGGGAAGAAGACCACTCTAAATACAGGGCCATTGACTCAAACCATTCCTAGAAAGAGAACAAGAAAGAAGAGCTCCGTTGTGCCACCAGAGCCAGAGTTTGTTGACCTTCAGGATACATTACATGTCTATTTGCTCAAGATAGCTATTATTCAGTTTACAGAGCTTTTTGAATGTAGTTTGTATCCATTGGTAGTTTACTCTGACGCCTCCCTATCTGGAGGCACAATGCGGTGCTGCTGTCATTTGCCTTTTTATTAGAGTAGCTCTACGAAGTTCTAATGGGGAATAGTGTGTGCTCTAAAAACCCCCAACTATCTAATCTAAGAACATCTGTGATGAAAAGCAGGGGACACCACAATAAAACCAGTTAGATACTCTTTTTATAATTTTTTATTTAATTATGTTTTACAGTCTATATAAACACGCTATGAGTTTCCTCTGTTGCTGCTTTGCCAAGACAGGTTTCTTCTTGATGTCACACCAAAGTACATATCCTGAAAGCATCTGTAAAAATGTGCTGGAAACAGAAGTAAAAGGAACTGTTGAAAGCATGTAACCATTGCTTTTACACTGGTGTGAAGAAAGAGGTTCTTTCTCTTCATTTTGTATTGGCAATGTGCTTTTGGGCTTTCAAGATGTTATCGCAGAAATATTGTGTCTCCATGGGGTAGAACTGAGTGGCCATGAAGAAAGGGGGCATGTGGAAATGTGTCCTTTGGATTTTCTCATATAAACAACTGAAACTTTTTTTTCATCTTCCAAACTACGAAGGGATGCAATGTCTTTTGGCAAAGTAGTATAATACAAGATGTGATCGTTGGCAAGATCTGTGCTTTACTCTTCGAAAACCTACCACCTCTCCAGCATAACACAGTGGATTAGTTGGGTTACGGGATCTTTCCCAGGAACTGACTCTTTAAAACAGGTAAATGAACACCAGGGACAGTTGCTAAAAAAAAAAAAGAAAAAAAAGAGAAAAATATCTTCATACGGACTTTTCTAATTGCCAAGGGCACATCCTGTCTGGCAGAGCTGATTCAACAATAGCCGCTGAGAGGATGAGCTCCAGCAGGCAGAGGGGAACAGTGTTAACTCTTGACAGAATTTTAACAAGGGATTCCCGCAAGCCCCATAAGCTCTCTCTGCAGCATCCTTATTTCAGAACCTGGCCACTTGGTCTTGGGAGGGAAGGACCAATTAAATGTTTGGAGAATGGTTTATAGTCACAGACATTAGTCCCTGGTCGTGGAAGAACTTAGCCACTTTGGAAGCCATGCTAGCTAGCTGTTGCTAGCCAGAAACCATCGCTCCCGTAGGAGGCAATGTCAGCTGGAAGTGTGCGGCTATAAAATGAAGAGAAAGACTGTTCTTCCGTTTTCTTGGGGTAACACAGAACTGGACATAGTTGCTCACTCGCTGCCCATTCTCACTGGGGAAGCAAAAGCCTTGCAGTGATACAGTCATAAGGGGAAATGATGAATGATAAACTGCAGACATTTGGGACAAACATAGAAATTGGAAAAAAAAGATCGACAAGTAGATGTGTTGAACCTATACACCTTTTACATGCAAAGTCACACCCATGATAGCTAATGTCAATCATGCTGTGTACTACTACATGCTTACAAAGAAGTGAGCTCAGAAAAACCATTTAAATTCAGAGAACAAATTCTTCATATGCACATCAGTTAGCAAGCCAAGTCCAATTCGGCAACAAAGACTTGCCAAATAAGGTCTCTACAAAATGGGAAGAATGAACGCTTGCATTCAAAGGCTGAAATACACAGAGAAACAGTGGCTGCCTGGGCTAATATGACAACTTCAAGAGATGAATAACCATGGAAACCTCAGAAAAAGAATGCATCTTCAAGGAAATTCAGAAGACAGAGGAAGAAATGATAACTGAAGAACCCTTCAGAGGCAAAAATACATGTATTCCTCTCTCCAGAGATGCTTGTCATACAAACAGTTTTTATTTTTAAACAAAATATGTTCTTGCTGACATCTATGAGAAACTATTTCGCACAGAAGTTTTGTAGTATCTCTTTTATAGATCTGTCACATTTCTGCATTTCTGAAGGCCCTTGTTTTAGAAGCTTATGGTCAAACTCACTCTGTTTTCATTTAAACTAGATATAGGAAATAATCTGCCTTTCTCACTTCTGGCAATAGCTCAAAAAATAATAAAAATAATCAATAATTAAGTAGCTCTGGAGGACTACAACATGCCTTTCTAACTTGTATTTAATGTGTGTTGTACATCCTTGGTTTAAAGTAAAGTCTGATTAGTGCTGTTCAAATATGATTCTTATTTCTATGATCAGTGAGGACTATGAAGTACACCATCAGAAACTACAGGTATAAATAGTGGTGGGAAAAAGACAAGAACACACACACGAACAGAGAAAGCTTGCCTGGCCTTTCACACAGCTGGCTGAGAACCAGATCTATGCATCAGCTAATGAATGTATCTCAAGAAGCAAGAGAAGAAACAATGCATTCATCGCTGCTAAAATTTAACTTTGTAACTTACCTTTCGGCAATGAAAATCCATAACAAGTATAATAAAAAGGGCAACAGAGGAAACATTCTTCCCCTTTCTCTATTGGAATTACCTGCTGTTTGTCTAGCACTCATGTGCATCCAGCCGAGACCAGCAAGCTCACTTTCCTTTTATGCTCTGAACCAGATATAAACCATCATGTAAAACTCTTGCACTAAACTTCTGCTCTGCTGATGAAATCTTTAAGCCTTACAATATTTGTTTAAGAACACCAGATAAGATTCTGTTTGCAGGGCATTTTTGACATAGTAGGTGGATTAAATAAATTTGTTCAGAAACGGCCATCCTCAGTCCCTGCTGATCGATGAGTGTTCCTCTGAAGAGCGTATTTACGTTCGTTACTGCCTTCATGTTACCAATAACATCATTAATTACTACAACACTCCGTAAGGGGCCAGCTTTACTGTCTGTTGAGTGTTCATCTCTCAGAGACGGGTCAGTGTTTTTTACCATCCTTGACCCTCATAGTGAGGGTACATACTTCAAACGGATGTACAGAGGTACCTCTGGAGATGCCAGGAAGGGGTCTCAAATTTCCCGTCTCCCAGGTCTTTGTCAGAGGGGCTCACAATTAGCACGATCATGCTCAGCAAGCTGTGTATCTTCTGTGTTCCCATCACAGACTCTCTTTGACTATAAATCTGAAGTCAATTGGTTTTGTCCCCGTATAGTGGCCTACTCCGCAGTCGTGTTGAGAAGAAACTGGTCTCTCTTTGAAAACTGTGTATAACTGAGCTACATGTACAGAGTATGATTTGTATGAGTAAGGACTTTCTGGCCCATTAATACCTGTACTGTTGAATGCAGAAGTGGGCTGTTGCTGAAGGGACCTGTATGTTATGGTACCTACACCACGTCGGTTGTTGTACTCGTATCTCTAACCAACATCAATGTGCACAAGTGCGAATTAAGGGAACCACAAGGTGTTTAGCTTGGAGTCCAGTCTAATGGGGTGTTGTAAACTCTGTGCTTTGCCAGAGCAGTTTGCTGGACACAAAAGCTGTACCAGAGGCAAACTAGGGGAATGTGGTTAACGTACCCAATTTCGTGGTGTTGTGTAGATATCTCTCATTCTCTCTCACACTTCTTAAAACTACAACCCCTTAATACTTCCTTTGAGTTGTCTTTACCTATCTTGATTCCTGGAATATGCCAGACATATGCTGTCAGGAAACTAACAGTGCCAAACTGCTCTTTCATCTTCTCCTACCTGTCCTCACGCTGGTGCATCCAGAGGACATAATTATTTCCTACAATGAAAGTTCAGGTGCAATCTGCGCCTTCTTCAGCTGTACTTGGATGGGTCAGAAGTTCACATGCAAGAGCATACTTTGCCATCTTCCTCCTCCTGGAGAGAATGCCTCTTTCTGCAGGGGTTTTGGTGGCATCAACAGCATGTTTTGCATGCCTGCTAATTTCGGAAATCTGTAGATCCGCCATGCAGTGCTACATTCAGAGATTAGAAATGGTTTCGATTTTTGCAGAACAGTCCTTCAATTACTCATTAATTGGGGCTCCACGTTCCATGTTCCTGCATGATCTGTGCTTGCCAATCTATCTAGTCCATGGGTCAAAGGAAGTTATTTCCGTGTAAGCAGACTTCATTAAGACAGATTCTTCGTATTTATTCCCCTTACTGACATCTTCAAAGCCCTAAAAAGAAGTTGGGCCTGAGAAGGAAGAGAGGTACCTGGGCCCTTTCTTGCAACAGACGTGATATCAAAGTGCACCAGCAAACAAGTCTCATTAAGATGCCACACCCTGGCACCAACCACTTGGCAGGTATCATGAATAAGAAAATGCAGACTCTGTTGAAAAGGAAGGAAATTCTTACCTGCTTCAAGAAGACATGCAGAAGAATGTCTGAATTAGTCTTGTGTTCGATGAAAAAAAAGTCTGTGGTTGTGATGTATGCAAGTTATCCTCATTTATGAAGACAAGAGCTGTAAGGTTCTTGAGTTTTAATGATTGCTATTATCAGTATTTCATGTGGCTAAAGGTTGGAGAGCAATCTTGAATATACAGGATGTTGCATAAAGTTAGCAAACTAACAATTTATGTAATCCATTAAAAAACACGTCCTTGGCCTGTTTGCTCAAAGGAATGTGACTTGACCATTATTCAAGATTGGTTCACAGAACCATTACTGGTAATGCTTATGGTTAAGATACATGTAAAATAACTGCTGTAAGTATCAATAATGATTTCTTGTTTCACTTCTTCAAGTTTTAGTGTCTGCTTAGTAAGTCTGGATATAACTCTAATGCCTAATTAATCCCAGTTTCATTTAATTCGTATGCTATAAACAAAAAGAGCAACAGGTGTCTAGGCAAGTAGGTAGCCTTTATAGTAAACGGTTCATCTTAGGAAGAAACATACGTGGTTTTCTTTCAACACAGAAAATGGTAAACACAGAGTCACACAAAGAAACACGCACACTCACCCTTTGCCAGACCCCTGAATGTCATCAGGACCTCCCCCTGAAGAAGCCTACAAGCTTGTAGACTTCATTTTATTGTTATTTGCATGGCAATTAGTAATTCTGAAATTGCCATACGGCCCTAGCTGCCCGTTCTTTTCCAGATTAATTTGAATTATATGTAGCATTTTTTTCTTCCTGGTTTGTCAGAAACTCATTCAACAAAGCCTCTTCAACGCACATGGACCCCCCACCGATTAGTTAGCATCTGGGCAGCTTCCTAAAACACTTCCGTAAAAGGTTACAACCTTCCTTTTGAAGTCTAAGAAAATTTGTTCCAGTCGAGCATGGGAAAGAATGTGAACAACGGGACAGATCTGATATACACAGGAAAAAAAGGTTAGTCAGTCAGTCGATCGTCTATATTTGTCAGCCAAAGATGTTTGCTTTCCAGGTACTTCTGAGAACCACCTTCCTGAGACATCAGCCTTTGCAAGTGGGGACGGGGTGGCTCTCTGGCAGGGTAGGCTGTATCTCCATACAGGTTTTCTGATTGCGACTTCACAGCTGTGTGGCATGTAACAGGACAGTTTGAACTTCAGAAATTTTGGCAACACTCCTTCCAGTCCCTCTGGAACTTTCTCCGTACTTTTTAGCAACAAAAATGTTTTGTCTGTGATAAATACATCAGCTTGAAGCCTAAATATGATGAAGATTCTCTGAATGATACAACCTTACATAGATTCCTTTCCAGAGGGTGATCCTTACGCCAACTCTCATCACCCACCACCCTGAGGCAGAGTGCAGCTTTTCCTAGAAGAAAAAAGTGAGAATCACTACTCTCTTCCTTTTCTGTTTCAAGCAGGCCTAATAAGCTACAGAAGCACTCCATTTCTCTTGAGAGCTTCCACTCAGTGGTACTGGTTTCTTTGCTTGTTTGCATGGAAACAACCTTTAAAGCACACACCTCCAAGGCTTGCAGCATCTCTTCCACCTAGCAAAGACACCATGTCATACAGATTAAAGTGTAAATAACGTTGGAGCAAACACCAGCCTCTCATTGCCAACAAGAACACAGATCAATACAAAATCACACGGGCATTTGGGATCCAAAAGGCATCCATCCTCTCCTCAGGCTGCCTCCCCAGCCCTGCTCTGTGCCTGTTAGTGAATAATGAAGCCCCAGCTGTTCTCAGCAGTGTGGGAGGCATCTCACAAAGGTTCACACACACACAGATTTGCCAGGTCCAGAACACAGATTCCAGCTCTTTTGGACCAAAGGCCTGTTTCAGTTTGCAGTTAAAAAGACTGCCCTCACCAAGCAATGTTCATCCTAGAATATCGGTCCGTATGTTCAGACAGGACAAGCCTCAGCTGTCACTGCAGCACTCTGCATTTTCATACCGAATACCTGACTGCTGTCCAAAACTCCTTGGTGACAGAAGGGCAGTGTGACGCTCCTACAGCATTAGCCACTTCCCAGACTCTCAACTGCCTGTGCTAGGAGATTTGGACCAAATTCACTACTTTAAATCGATGTCGTTGCATCACTGCAGATCAGACATGATGCAGTGAACACAGCGGTGAGGCTGGCACTGGTTAAAATGCTCAATAAGGCTAATTGCACAGGTGAACATTTCTTTAATATGGACAAGGCTAAACAACCAATTTAAAATGCTGGCAATTATAAATACTCTGAAGCCTTGTCTAAGCATAAAGAGACATCCTGATAGGTCTGAAGAGAGGGAAACCTCTGGCAAAGAGGCAGTGAGGAGTACTGGGGGCAGACTACGAGTGCTAACCTCCTCCTCCACCGGCACAGTTCTTTGCAAAGTATTCATCTTTCTACAGCGCAGTTATGGCTGTGCCAAACTGATGCAGCTTTATGTCTGAACATTGCTACCAGCTTAAAGCTGGCTCTCTCCAGTTCAACATGCACCTGCTCACATGGGTACAAGCTAACCAGCAAAAGGAGCTTTAATTCCAAACAAACAATAATCCAAGAAGGTCACGCTGATTTCACTAAGGCAATTTAAACTTCCATTTATGTTAAATTGATAAAACTTTCACAAGCAGACAAGCCCTCTCTAAAGAACAGAAGAACTCCGTTCTGCTGAACTTAGTGACAAAGGGTAATGCGTTCCACTCCGCCAAAGCTTTCCAGCAGTAGGAAGAAATGCCCATCAATTGCTGCCAGCCCACCTCTGGAACTGTGTTTTTGTTGCTAGCTGCCAAGGGATGGGATTGTTTTCACTCTGTCATGGCGTTTGACAGAATAGTTATGGTTCAGAAAAGAGCCACATCATTAAGGCAGCGGGTGGGGACATGCTGCTGAGCACAGCTGCCCCTTGCTTGTGTTGCTTCCATGCACAGAGTACAGCTTGAAGGGACAAACAGAGACTCTCCTAAAGTTGTGAGTGTGCCTGCCCTGAAGCCGTGCAGCAATACTTTACCCAAGGCTGCCTGGGCACGCAGATAGGCTGTCGGCGTAATCTCCCCCACGCTGACTTCTGTGCTCAGTGAAAAGACTGCTCATCTGTTTAAACTTGAGATAAGTTCCCGTGCACAGCAAAGCGTGCTCACCCGGAGCACCGGCCTCACAGTCTCCCTCTGAGGAACTGATATGCCTTACTTGTCCCCTGCTCTGAGCACTCCAGAGCTGTGCTGCCAAGTCTGAACATCCCTTGATGGACAGACACAAAAACTGCAGTCAGCTGGGTCTAGTCATGAATCCTCCTGGACTCCCCCGGTGGGTTATTCATGTAGTCAGAGCAGGAGAACGTGAATAAGCTGGAGGACAACTCATTGCGGTAGACAGGGAAGGGCAGCCAGAGCAGGTCCCTACACCTTTCTTGGCCACTGACCTGTGTCCATGGGAGGTGCCAGGTCTAGCTGTGGCTCTGCCTCCCCAGCTGTCCGTGAGCTGATGAAGAGAGCAATACAGGGACCAAACTGTGACTTTCAAGGCAATGACAAACTAGAGGCAGGTAACAAAGAGGTATGAGGGCAAGGCAGGCAGATAAGCCAGTCATTAGCTCTCTGCAGTTGCTTTATAAAGAATACAGTCAGCATGGAATGCTGTACAGCTGTACAGCAAAGAGAGAACGGGAGCATTAAAATTTTTGGAAATCTGCATGCTGTAAGGTTCACTTTTAACCCTAAGCTTGATGATAAAAGAAATGTATCAAACGTTCGGAAAGGATTTGAAAGAGAGTTTCAGATGACACAAATGCTTACAGATCTGGAGTGCCTACCATTACAAAAATCTCAGGAACATACCGGGGTGAGACCTCCGACGTAGCTTATAATGAATGTAATTTGCTGTTGTTTGAGCACTGAGTTGAATTAGTTCACCTCAGGTGAGATGACGGGCAGAAAAGAACTGCCTGCTGCCTTTTGTATAGTGTTTCATTTAAGGCACTTACACATCCAAGACTATGATAGACTAGTGCCTGTGATGCCAGTTCTGTTGTTGATCTGTACTGCTATAAATTACTCCTGCAACGAGGAAGGATGCAGCACAAAAATGTGACTATACAAATGCTTCACTGTTTGTTTCTCCAGGCTGCCTGTTCACTTAGCTATGTTATCTCCACTTACTTAGCCCCTCCAACGCCATCTGCACTGCTTGCCTGTGTCCCTGGCTCCTAGGGCAAAGCAGGCACGCGCACCGGCTTTGCGCTTGCTGTCCTCCAGCAGCCACTCTGCCTGTTTTCTAACTTTGCCACATGCTGGTCTATATTCATCCTGTTAATGCCGTTATTTGTTAACGGCGTTAATACCAGCTTCTCCTCTCTTCTATCTGAAGAAGATTACGGAGAATAATTCTTTTGGAAGACATGTTTTTCCTCAGCTTCTGACATAGTTAGGAGAGTCTTTGAAGAATGTTTAAAAGGAATCCTTTGCCCTCTAATATCTCCAGCCGGTGTCCCTGCGCTCGGGGAAAATTGCTAGCAGTGTGCCAGAGCCAGGTCCTAGCAGTTCAGGCTGCCACTGACCCCCTCAGCCTGGCTCCGCTGGCCGGGGCAGCCTGCAGATGCTTTCAACTGGGGGTTTCCGTCACAACCCCACAGATGCCGGGTGCTGCTGTAGCATTACCCTGGATGTGGCTCCACCAAGGCCGGCACAGCAAGCAGTCGATGGCTTTTCCACGTGCTCGCAGAGGCAACCAGGGTTTCTAGACCGGAAGCAGCTCATGTCTTTCCCCTTCAGAGCCTGTGACTCTGGCTGTTGTTCCTTCAATATCTTCTTGCTCCGTTCCTGTTCTGTGTAAAATCTGCGTTGCTTGGGCTTGGCGCTTTGGGATTCACAGGTACTCCCATTTTGTTCCATTTTTTCAGGCTTGCCATTAGTTTTTTGCAGTTGCAGTGAATGCTTATTGTGCCTGAGTAACAGAAAATGGGATCCTGTCAAATTTCAGTATTTGAATTTATGAACTTAATTGAAATTGGCTGCAGACTTGTCATTGCAATGCATCCCACTGCATAAAATGACTGAAACCTTCTCCATGCAACCCTGCTCTGTGAGTATATGTATGTGAATGACACTGCATCCTTTATTACTTATGAAACACATATCAATATTGTATTAATAAGTAGGCATTGATTTTTACTGAGAACATAAAGATTTATGAAAGTAGGCAGCGCTGTGTGGGAGAACTATGAAAGCAGTTTCTAGAAAATCTATGAAATGTTTTACATTTGAGAGACAGAAAAAATTTCCGTTCAAAATAAATCCAAACAGACAGCCTTTTGTTAAAAATAGATTGCTATTGGTATCGGGCAAGGGTGAGATTTAAAGACAACTGGTTTGCAACAGAATGAGACTCTGTCCGAATTTGAATGCAAATGGCTTCCTTTTATATTATGGAGATATTCAAGGAGGCTCTCAGTGAAGCAAGGAAAGTACAGGCTGACCACCTGTGCAATGGCCCTGAGGCAGGAGGCCTAAGCTAAGCAAAGAGGGAGGCAAACCCCTGTCAGACTGACAGTAAAACTTTGCTGTCGCTTGGAGTAGGGAAAAATGTATTTAAAGTGTACTGATGCAGATCTGCTGGTAACAGCAAGAAGCAGAAGCTGTCGTAAGAACTACTGAGATGATAGTTCCCTGTTCATGTTACACCTCCCTGAACTACGGACTGTAGCAGTGCACAAGAAGTAGACATTTCCCAGTGTCAGCTTTTTTTTTTTTTAATGCTGACACATAAGGTAAATCTTGGGACTGATTTAGAAACTGTGCCACAGCAAATAGAAGCCAGCTCATACAGAGGAAGTGCCCAGTCTTAACTCTCCATTATATCGTACCCAATGATTGTCAAGAGCGAGTAGAAAAACACACTCCAGAAGCATAGTATATCCCAGATACTATAGAAGGAGCATTACCTACAACATCAGAGGTACAAATGCCGTCTATACAGCTGATTTCCTCCAGTACTGCACGAACTCCTAAATCCTGCAGAATAGTCAGGCTGTGGATATGTGCGTTTGAGCTCATGTATGTGCTATACAAAAGGGTAAGGGACTTAATCTGCTCTTAACAGAGCTTTTTGCTGAAACAATCCTTCAGCATGGGGACGAGAACAAGAATTGGAAAGGTTTTAGAGAAAAAATAAATGGACCAGGAAAAGTTCTGGTGATTATATTTGTGGCTCATAGCAATTAGCTGTTTCTATCCTTACAATTAATTCTTTGTCACTATTGCTGCAAATGCCTTCAGTTTCCTCCCTGTCCCCCAGCAGACTCCAGCTCATTAATATGCAGCTTTAAGCAAAGCATCGAAGCTGTCACGCATTTCAAACCTCCCCAAGGAACCTTTTTAAAATTGTAAGTAAGACCCAGTAGTGATACTTATTAGCACCAAACTTGGAAACAAAGCTTCTGTGCAGTCAGTGATGACTCTTCAAGTTACAGTTGCTGTCACCTTTTTTATCCTGAGAGTTATTACAAATGTGAATACCTCGAAGGATTTCTTTGATGTAACCAACATTTCCAGCTCTCATAAACTGCTGTTTATTGATAGAACTGGGCTTGTGCCAGCATCTCAGATTTGAATGATGAAGCAGAACTTTTAGGTCAGATTTAATTGCACGCACACTGAGATATGTTCCGAAGAAATCCACTGAAAGCAGCAGACTGATAGTGCACCACTGCAAATGCACTGCGCTGTGATGGAGAAGCTGGAAGTTTGTGTACTAGCTAAAAGATGGGTCACAACAGTCCACAGAGGTGCAATATGCAGATTGAGATCAAAGTCCATCCTCATTGCTTTGAGATCAGCTTTTGCTCGAACCTCTGTCTGATACTTATGCCTGCATCCAAGGCTTCGGCTCCTGTCCACATACTTGTAAGTGTCTGAACACTTGTTTTTGAAGTGTTTTTTAAAGCTCTGCCTGGAATTAAGAACGACAATTAGTCTAACTTCTGAACTGTTAGCATAAATGATTTTCCAGGACTGAGGTTACGGCAGATTCCCGTGACTCCCAGTTACAATAACAGAAGAAATACGTAAACTTGAAATCAAGGGGTAGCTGAGGAGCACGTTGGTGATTCTGCTAACTGATCATCTTTCCTTAGTGACACACAGAGCAGGAGGGGTTGTAAGAGGAAAACTCACCAACTTCCACACAAGGGAGCCTAAAGAGAGGGGGACAGCTATACCTCAGTGCTTCACAGAGAGGAAGGTGTTAACCCAGAGAAAGGGTTCCTAGCAGAGCTTCTTGCTGGAGTGATACCATAGTGTCCTATACTTTGGCCAGCACAGAATAACAAGAACTGGAAATATTTTTGCAGCAAAATACCTCCAACTGGAGAATTTGGGATATCTCGGCTTCCAAAAATTCTCACAGTTCAATAAAGCTTTTCTCGACCGACTCAAAATGTCCGCAAATACTGACACCTGCCAGGGGGGAGAGCTGATCCAACAGCAACAGAGCCATCGCCTGGGCTTGGCCAATAAAGTGAAGCGAGACTTGCAAGCCTCAACGCCACCTTCGTTGTGGTTCCCCCAAACCCAAGAGGTGAGAAAATGGAAATTTGTTACTGAGACTCTTCAGGCTCAAATGACAATTACACCCCGTCCTGACGTCCCAATTTCCTGACTGGAGGTGTTCTTTCTCCTCACCAGTCACGACCCTGCTTCTCCATCTCCAACCAACCTCAGCCGTCAGCTAAGGGCTGAGAAAGCCGTGGACGTCCTTCTCAAGATCCCGCATGCTGATGGGATCCGTTTCCTCCCCAGGGCTACTCCACCTGCTCCAGTGCCCCTTCGACAGAGATGTCCTCCCCGTCAGCCGCCCCGCCGGCAGGCACCCGGGCTGCCAGTGCCTCCTGAGGCCCTGGGTGCGAGCCCAGCTCCTTCGGGCTGCGGCTGGAGCCCTCACCCAGCCGGGCAGCGGGCAGGAACCAAAGGCAGAGATGCCAGGCGGGCAGGAGCTGGCCGAGAGCGGGCACCCGCGGCCGGCCCAGCGCCCGGGGGGAGCAGGGCACAGACCGGCACACCGGTAGGGTCCGACCCCCGGGAGCGGTGGGGCAGAGGAACCGCGTTACAGGGGCGTGACATCTCCTGTCCTGAAAGCCCGACGA
>VZSC01000677.1:0-44288 GCA_013398225.1 Steatornis caripensis
GTTAATTTTCTTTCCAGTAACTGGTATGGGGCTGTGTTTTGGATTTGTCCTGGAAACAGGGTTGATAACACAGGGATGTTTTCACTATTGCTGAGAAGAGCCCACACAGAGCCAAGGCCTTTTCTGCTCCTCATCCCACCCCACCAGCGAGGGGGCTGGGAGTGCACAAGGAGCTGGGATGGGACACGGCTGGGACAGCTGACCCCAGCTGACCACAGGGATATCCCGTACCATATGGCATCATGCTCGGCACATAAAGCTGGGGGAAGAAGGAGGAAGTGGGGGACGTTCAGAGTGATAGAATTTGCCTTCCCAAGCAACCGTCACGCGCAGTGGAGCCCTGCTTTCCTGGAGATGGCTGAACACCTGCCAGCCAGTGGGAAGCAGTGAATGAATTCCTTGTTTTGCTTTGCTTGTGCATGCGGCTTTTGCTTTACCTATTAAACTGTCTTTATCTCAGCCCACGAGTTTTCTCACTTTTACTGTTCTGATTCTGTCCTCCATCCCACTGTGGACAGGAGTGAGTGAGCGGCTGTGTGGGGCCGAGTTGCTGTCGGGTTAAACCACCACAGCCAGCTGCTGTGATCCCAGTACATCGCTCTCCAGACCTGCTCCTCCCTACTTGGGGTGGAGGAGCCATCGGCAGCTCTGAGGCGATGCCAGCAAAGGCACACATGCCAACTCGCTGCCAGCTCCCGACCCGCAGGTGCTCGAGGCGTGGGCTCAGGGCAGCGTGAGGGGAGGGGACGGGTGTCAGGGTGCAGCCGCTGGCTCCAGGAAATGGATGGAAATTGCCAGCATGCACCGCCCCCAGCCCTAAGCTCGCCGGCAGCCGGGGCAGGTGTCAGCGCTGGGAGAGCTGTGCCGGTGCCGCTGACATTCTGCTGCCTCTCAAGGCCAGTCATTTGAGAGTATTAAAGTGCTGGACTCTTGCTTTCTGATAGCCCTGGAAAAACACAGGGAGTCTATTTTTCTTAAACAATCCATCACGGCTGCTGTCAGCAGAACAAATACCCTAACCCCGCTTTTTATGTATCTATATGGCCTTTTTTTTA
Organism: Steatornis caripensis; assembly: GCA_013398225.1. NCBI lineage: Eukaryota > Metazoa > Chordata > Aves > Caprimulgiformes > Steatornithidae > Steatornis > Steatornis caripensis. The sequence continues at coordinate 1,056 of VZSC01000677.1, forward strand.
TTTTTTTTTTTTTTTTGGCACAAAGTGTTCCCTGCTTGATGCGTTCAGCTTTAACTCTGCCGTCTAAATAGGTACTTATCACTTAACATGGAGGTGATGGCTTGACATGTTTTCTGTCTCCTGCCCTCCCCTCCACGGTAGGGAAGCCATCAAAGTGTTGCTAATAGCTGTTATCACATGGGAACTGTAACCCGAAAGCAATGAGTGATACCAGGCCTTGCTGTGATTTTCCCCCTTAACTCTGCTAGACATTTTTTATGTTATTGCTGGAGGATCCCTGACACAAAGATGCTACTATTAGAGCTGAGTTTCCTAGAAGCTTTCGGGGGGTCCACATTTGCTCCCTGGAAAGTTAGAGGTAAAATTATCTAGTGGCTTTTAGCTGGCAGAGATAAAGGTGGGATGGAGCTGAGGAAGAAAGGCTTAAAGGCGAGAAGGGTGTCAATAGTGAACAGAAATAACGCCATCAGCAGCTTCTGGCCCTCGCTGTAGGATTCCGGTGGTCCACAAGCAGAATAAGCTTACAGAAATGAGAGCTACTGATTTATTTCTGTGCATTTTACAGTCACACCTGGGACTGCCATTGAGCTCTGCGTCCTCTTGGGTGGGACAACAGCTACGTGGTGGGGAAACAAGACCTTTTCAGCAGAACTGCCCATTGGGGATGGAGGGGGAATGAGGTCTGGCCAAGGTCTGCCAGCCTGCCCGGCTCTGCTCCGGGACCACATCCCTCTCTGCTTCTCCTGCCGAACACAGCAGTTTCCCCCAGACTAATTGGAGGGCACAGCTGTTCGGCCCAAGGGGAGCGAGGGGCTTTGTTTGTTCATGAGGTAATTTGTTTTATGGAATAAAACCTGGAAGAAATGTTTTTTGGAGTGCCTCTGGCATTTATCACCCCAAACTGGCAGGGAGCACGTTTACCCAACACTCATCGTAGGTGATTTCCCCTCCTTCGCCTATCTGTGGGCTGTTCTCGTGTCCGCGGCTTGGCCATAGCTTTGCCGCAATGCTCAGATTTAGCTTTCTAATCTTTCCTTGTAAATCACAGCCGCAGAGGGAGGGGGCACAGGTACGGTGAGTGACTTCTCCAACCCTCCCAGCGAGTCAGTGACATGAGAGAAGGAGTTAAAACCCCGGGGCCCTGACACCCATCCCCTGCTCCCCTGCTCCTACCACCAGACATGATACAGAGAAGTTAAATGATTGTGCTAGAAATTTCATCTCGAGCGAGGCAGCTGGGACGGGCTTAATACAGACATTCTGTCAAGGTTTAAGGCTCCAAATCTTGCTTGCTTCAAAGCTCTTTTTCCTTGGAGGGCTTTAGTGGTCAAATTTCCCTCTAGGTGCTGTAATTCTCTCTCAAACTGCTCGGTGAAGCTGTAAAATCACGGGGGTGGGTGGGGGAATCAAAGGGCTCTGGCACTGTGGCTTAGTTCCCAGCTCCGCTGGAGGTCTCAGAGCAGTGTGCTGGCCGCCTGCCTGCCTGCGGGCACCCTCCGAGGAGCTGGGTGCACACCTAAACAAATGGGCCACAAGTGTCTGCTGGGTGCGGGAGATGGATTTTGTTCCCGGCCACTCACCTCAGTGTTTGTTTGCAGCGAGACGGGCAGGACCGTTAGTGGGAAAGGCAATTTACAGTCACATATTAGGAAGCAGCAATGGAAAAGAAGTGCCAAACCTGCCACGAGAGCTGGGATGCTTCACAGAGCCCAGCCTCTTCCCCTTCTACCAGCACTTTCAGAGAGGATGTAAGAACACAAGCAGATGCTGTTAGGTGACAGGTAACAGCCTGCAGCTAATATCCTGAAATTTAGGGGTTGAGATCTCTCTGGGCAGAGATGACAGCCCCACCTAGACGGCACGCTGTGGAGGGGGAGCCATAGGCCAGACAGGTAGTGGCATAGAAGTGGCAAAGTATACAGACTCCTGGGCAGCAACAAGCCTGGATGGAGCCTGTGGTGTTGCCTGTATGCCTCCACAAGACATTTCTGCTACCTGGCCTGCCGGAAACATGGCCCCTGGCTACGCTGGGGAATGCTGCAGGGAAGCTCTGGGCTCACAGAGGTCTGGGGCATGGCTGGCTTGGACAGAAAATGTTCTCCTGAGTGACTGTGGTGTTGGGCTTCCCCACGGTGACCCAGGACAGCAGTGAAAGGTTAGTGAACAGCCATGCCAGTGAATGGGGCCATGCTGCTGTGGTCTTTAGCTCAGCAAGAGCAGGGACATCCTCCATCCCTTCCCATGAAGCATCTGTTCCCACTGACACTGAAACTTCTCCTTGGTGAAGCATCTCTTTTCCTGCCCCTCCTCTTCCTCCTAGTGTCTCAGAGACGTCATCAGAGAAACATGCTATGGTTGTCCAGAACTATCCTTGAAGTTCAATGCCCGTGGAAGACCCTTCCCAGAGCACAGCCACTGGGTCTGCTTTCTGCAAAGGAGACAGGCTTTCAGCACCTTTTTGCACCTCTGCTACAAAGCATAGGCACGAGCTAGCCCAGAAAGAGCAAGCTGTCACCTTGACCTGCAGGGGCTTGATGGACTCCCTGGCTCTCGGCAACATGACCATCAAGGCACCAAAGGCTGTCACAAGCCTTGGGGTGAACATCCAATCTTGCAATCAGGGACAGAAACTGCAGCTGGGAGGATACAGTGCTGTTCCCCTTGCTGTCCACAGGGCTACAGGACTTCATGAAGACACCAAGCAGCTATCTTAGGCCCTCCTCTCCAGCCAGAGGCCGGCAGAGCCCAGCTCGTGGTCAGCAGCTTTCCTAAGAAAGTGGCAACCAGCGTTGAATAGAAATCTCATCCTGAGGCTCACTGCGCAGGTTTGGCAGCTGCTTGTCTAAGTGGCCTGTCCACACTGGCATAGCGCCATTGATTGGGCTTGGTCACTAACAGAAAGCGAAGGAGGATCCTGAACGCTGCGCAGCTATGTGGTGCTCAGCGCTGCCCTCTGAGCTGCTTTCTCAGAGAAGGAGCCCAGGCTTTCAGCAGATGTGTTGGCCAGAGCCCCCCAGCTCGCAGCCCTTGCTTGGCCGTCACTGCCTCCATCGGCTCTGATAATAGAAGAACCTGATACAATAATCCTGCATTCATCACATCTCATGTTGAGTGATTGGATTTTCTTTGACATATTGCCATGAAAATTGACCCAGTGCGGTGAGTGACAGCTCTTCAGGGGCAGGAAAGCGGCGAGTGAGGAACATGCGTTTACATCTGGGCTTTTATTGCCAGGAGAGATGTTTGCTGAGGCAATGGCAGGGAAGGGATGAGAGCAGAGCCGGGAGATGGAGCATGGCAGGTGTTAAATCCCCTGCCCCCAGCTGCACCCCAGGAAGAACCTCAGGCTGGCACAGAAGCAGCAACGATTGTGATACTAGATGCAAAGGTCCTAAATGAGTCCTAAAGTGGTCTTAAAACCACCGTGTGACCACAAAAGTAACACAGCCAGCCTACAGGCCACCCCAGCTTCCACAGCCCTGAATGGGACCAGCCTGCACACATTGCCAGGGGATGCTGGATGCTCCCAAGGGCCAGGGAGACGCAGCCCCTTCCTCCCGCTGAGGTTCTGCTGGAGCTGTCAGCCCTTTTGTTGGTACCGGGAGAAGGACCAGCCAGGAAACCTAGCGGCGCTCCCCATGACTCCTTGCACCAGTGCCCAGGGTGGGAAGTGGGACACGGCCCAGGCCCCAGCTCTTCCCGGGCGGTGCCTGCCAGACCTCCAGCGACGCCTGGATGCCTGGGCATGGGCTGCAAGCCCACTCCAGGGTTTGTCCTCCACCCCTTCACCTAGGACCCCTGTCAAGGGTGGCTCAGAGGCCCAGCTTTGCCCCCGCAGGACTTTCTCGGAGGGGCTTCACATCCCAAGGGGCTATTCCCACCCCATGTTACAGGCACTCAGTGGCCACAAAGGGAAAGAGCAGCCTTCATCTCCCCACCACCCTCCTCCTCAATCCCACGTGGTTACAAAGGAACCTTTAATACCAAGCTCAGGTGAAGATGACAGCACCGAGCCTTCCCATGCCACACAGGACTTGTCTCCCAGCAAAAGCCACCTAGAAATAATGAATCCTCCTGGGCTGAGAAGCTTTCAAGCTCTCTGAGAAAGGAATGAAAGATTTCCTGATTTCACCCTCTGCCTCCCTGCTCTCCTGGCTTCTTGAAGTTAATGTTCTTAGCCTCAGACGTGACGGGCAAAGGGAAAAGATCCATGTGGTGACAGGGGACGATTGATCTCTTTTACATAGAACGACGCTCCAGTCCCAGTTTAATCCCCTCACTCAAGGCAAATGGGATTCTTTGTCAATGGAAACTTCAAAAGCCCGGCCCTGCCGTGAGATGGACCTTCTTCTTTATCTGGTCTCTGTCAGTCACTCACTGCGTTTCCCTCCAAACAGCTAATCTGTCTTCCTAGCCGTCCTTCTCCCTCGCAGGCGATGTGTTTGGGATCGTTGAGTTATCTACAGTTAGACCTGACGAGGAGGGAAGGGGGAGCTTGCAGAGTCCAGCTGCTTTCATTTTGCAGGTGGCTTTTCCAGCTCCTTCGATACGTCCCATGGCAGCCTCATGCTCCGTGGATTTTCAGTGGCGAGGGGGTTTGGTGATTGCTTTCTGCTCTGTTTTTCACAGGAGAAGTAGTCAAGTCTCTGGTCTTGTCTCAGTCTCCCCTGGGACAGGGCATGGGAGACAGGGATAGTCAAGCAGGAGACAGGAATGCCAAAGGTGTGGAGCACTATGGAGTATCGCTGTGATCTTTATTTTCCCTCGGAGAGTTTGGGAAATTGTTGGGTTGACTTGAGAGGGTATCCCTGCTTGCTGGGAACTCAGGTCAGCACAGTGGCTTCCCGGCCCCTCACCTGGTGGGGCAGACAAGGTGTCGATGCGCTTGGCAAGACACCCAGCCCCAAGAGGAAAACCTAGAGCTGAAATTTCAGTCTCCATTTCTGACATCACGTGCCAAAACTGACCCAAAGCTTCCAGAAAAAAAAAAGGGAGAGTGAGACCTGAAGTCGATTCTATTACCACAAACATGAAGACATCTCCCGTGACAGATGCCCTGCGCTACCCTGGAAGCCAGGAGCCTCCCTGGCTTGTACTCTGTCACCAGAAGCGTAGGAGAGCCAGGGCCTCTTGCCTTTGCCCACCTCATGGAGCACAGTGTGGTTTTCAGAGGCCGTGCAATGCCCAGCTGCCCTGCGGTGCTCCCTGCCAGCCGCTTGCCTGTCCAAGCTCTTCCTTCCCACCACCGTACCTTATGAAGTCCAGCTAACAGTAATACTCATTAGTAAACGATGCCCTTTGCAGTGATGCCATGATGCTCTGTGCATTTGTTATTTTTGCATTCTGAGCCAAGAGGATGGGAGGTGGGTCCTGGGGAGGGGGATGTGGCTAAGATGCTTTTAGTGATTTGGGTTCCTCCTCGGGTGTGCTTCGCCCCCTTGAGTCAGTCCCACTCCCCTCTTCCAAAGCTGGCATATGGCTCTGGCTCCAGGAACTGCTGCACATGATTTCCCAGGCTGAGATCAGCCTGTGTGTGATCAGCTCTCATTAGCTGTCATTAGACACAATCTGGAGTCCTGGAAGCCGCTGGGTCCTCCTTCAGCTCCGCCGTCCCTTGGCTGCTTGGGGAACAAGACAGCCCTTGCAGGGACTTGGCCGCCCCAGCCCAGCAAGTGCATGGGGACAGCAGCTTCCCCCAGTGCTGGCCGGCCCCCGAAGTGTAGTTGCTGTCCTGGGGACACCGAGTAGCAGGACGGGGAGTGGGTTGGGAAGGCAAGGGGTGTGAAGAGGATCCTTTAGGTGGGGGAAAGTGTGCTGAGTTGTGCTCACTTACCTTGGGGGTGCCCGCTGCCATAGCATCCTTCAGGATGGAGCTCTTGCTGCCAAGAGAGAAGAGAACGGCATCAGAGTCACAAAACTGCTGTGGTGGGCAAGGGAGGGAGCGCTTCAAGGGATCTCACGAGGTCAAATAGCAAAGCACATGGCTCGCCTTCCCCAGGCCAATGAGAGCCTCCTCACCCTGACCGGCGGGACACAGAAAGGGGGGCAGCACGAACTATTTCTCCAGGTGGAATAAAATGATCCTGTGAGTGGAACCCCCCAAACCCAGGCATGTGACGCCGAGTCAAATCCCGACTCTCCCCCTCCTTGGGGGCTTGCACAGCTCCTCTCCCAGACCAGGGGAAAAGCAGGGAGCAAGCCTGCAGGGGCACAGGGAAAGAAGCCAAGGAGAGGGGAGCGGGGGTGAAGAGCCCTGCGTAGGGTCAGGCACAATAAAAAAAAAAGGGAAGGAAAGAGAAGGAGACTAAATTGGCATAAGAGCAAGGGAAAGAAGATCCCCTCAGCTCCAGCCACGCCATGGAAGCAGCAGCTCTGCCGGAGGCTGGAGTGATTTGTTAAGTCAGCTTGTTCCCCATTTAGCAGGGAAGGAGGTCCCCACTGCAGTGCTCCTCCTCGCCTGCCCTCGCCAGCGGGAGATGCTATAGATTTAATAACACCTTCCCCCTTCCAGACAGGTTAAACTTGAAACAATTACGTATCAAAGCCGACATGGCGGGGAGGCCTGCACTGTAATTTTTTGGTTATTAAAGTAATCTCTCTCATGTAAATTCTCCTGCTAACATGCTGCAAACAGCATTAGGAAATAAATTATTTCCCCATGATTCGATTTGTCAATGCAAAGCACCTGCAGCAGGCAAAAGGCTCTTGAAATATGTTGCCAAGCCCAGTGCCTGTGCTTGTAAGTGCACGCCGGTGGGGCGGCTGGCTCCCAGCTCCCCATAGCCCCGGGGAGATGATGGATGGGTGGATGGAGGGGGGGAGGCTAGCAGGGGGAGGCGGAGGTTGGGGAAGGGGGGGGAATGGAATTGTGTTTAATAACAAAATTTGTATGCAAGCCTGCATCCCAGGCTAAGGATGAGTGATCGGCAGCCAGAAAGTATTAAAAAGCCTCGCTAAACAGATGCTGACAATGGAACAAGACATATCAAATCAGATCTACTTCAGAAACATTAATATACACACGCACACATGCTCGCCCGCGCGCGCGCGCCCGGCTCCGCACACCCGTGCTCCTTTCTTCTCAATCACAGCAATATGGGAGACATCAATAAATTTTTATGAGACTTTTAGAAGATCAACACGGTACTAGATGTGACAAAAAAGCAATGTGCCTGTCATGTTCGCTTTGTCGGGGACACTTTAGCCCCAGATGCCGAGCTGCAGTGGCAGCGGGGAGAAATTGAATTTGGCTGGCTTTAATCTGCCTTGATTTGGCAGATGGCTGGGTGTTATGAAATGATCAGGGATGGAGGAAGGTGTTTTCTCCCGGGGCTACGGCCCTGCTCCTCTCCCAGTGCCATTGCCCCCCACCCCGAAACAGGGGGAAACATGCAGTCATCCACTGCCATCAGGTCACCCCAAATGCCGCAGCTCCGATCCCGGAGCAAGCATCCCTGGTTCCCAGGGACCACTGATTGACGGGCTGGGGCATTGCCTCTCTCGCAGCCCCCCACCCCTGAGGGAATGCGTTGCCGGATGCATGCTGGGGGGTGCAGGATGCCCCCCGTGCCCCAGCTCTGCGTCCCCTGCTCTTGGGAGGTGGCAGGGAGCAGAGTCAGAGCACGCTGCCCCACAGATGCAGCCCTGGCACCACCTCCAGCCTGTGCCTGAGCATGCACGACGGGAAGGATTTCCACCCCCTTCCCATCTCCAGGGCTCCCTTGAATTTCTCAATCGCCCAAAGTGTGAAACAACTTCTTTTTCCTTTCATAATCCAAACTTCAGGTTAAAAAAACCAACTCTTTTCCTCCCTTTTCTTGTTAAACGTGTTTAAAATGATTCCTTTTTGATGGAAAGAGGAAGAATCTCATTAATTCCTCCCAGAAATGGTGTTAGTGCCAGGAAACTGCAGTTTTCAGGACAAGAGTCTCTGGTCAGCCAAAAGGCCAAGCCTCTGCCGTCGGGACTGATGTGGAAGGGGACTGGTTTAGATGAACTCTGCCAAGTTATTTTATTCTTCATTTGGAGGATTACTAAGAACCACCCCCCTCCTCACAATTTAGCCCCACTCTACTGCTAACAAGAGTTTGCAATTTGTTTTTCTTTATTTCCAGAGCTGGGTCTGGAATGGCACAAAGCCTGATCATCCAAGTCCCAAGACCCTGCAATTTCAGGGTGCTTTCCTCCATCCCACTAAAGAACCCCCCAAATTACAGCAGCTGCAGCCCCCCGCGCCTCTTAAGGATGCCAGCGGCGGGCTGAGGATCAAAAGGCCGTCAGCAAAGAGAAACCTTCCCCTCCATAAACACCGCAGACAAATTAAAAATGGTAAAAGGGGAATCAAGACCTTTAAAGTTCAAACACTTTTCGGTGCCTTTTAAAGTTTTTTTGCTCTAGGCCCTTGCAGAGAGCACAATCTTTGGAGACCTTGGGATTCTCTTTAATCACCCAGCCAGGCTGCAGTGGTCTGAAATGATTACACATTTACATAGTAATAACCCCAACACTCCCCACATTATTTCATGGCTAGCATATTTCCACTCGGTGAGTGATCCATGTGTTTTAAATTATAACCTGTACATAGGAAATTAGTTACTAAGTACGATATTCACAGGCTCATCTGACACTTCTAATTAAGGTGATTTACACAGAATTATCCTACGAAATAAAAAAATCGTGTTTTGCTAGCTAATAAAATATAATTACTACCCGCTTTTATAAGTTACAGTTAGTTTTAATCTATTTGGGGAATTGTTTATCTAGTTCATTACAGCAAAACAACTTCTTTCCCTTTTAGGCAACCCCCTTCCACAAAGTACCAAAGACGACAAGCAATGCCCTGGAAAGACCCAGCGATTTGGAGAACCTCCTTCTCTCTCTCCCGACACCTTTGCATTTCAAAGCGATACGAGGCCGTTCCCTCTCTCGAGGCTGTGGCACCAGTTCTGGCTGTGCATTTGTGCATCCCCACATGTTCGGGTGCCCTACACCTCTGTGGGGACAAAATAAGGTCCCTGCTCTGCTGTTGCTGCTGGAGGGCTCTGCGCAGCCCTACATCTGCATCTCCCGTTCATGTTAATGGGAGCTGCGCAGCCAGGTCCCCACACACCCTGGGGTGCTCCCCAGGGACCCATCACTCCTCTATATTAGGGCACATCAGCTTTAAGAGGAACGTTTACTCTCAGCAACGCACTATACCACAGACATCTTTTAACGCTAGGCAGGGATTTGCTTAGGAGCATCCTCAGATGCAACTGGGAATCCCCTGGCATCTCCTGAGTGAGCCCCAAGGGGCTGTTCAGACCCAACGCTTCAGTCGTAATGTCCCAAAGGGCAAGGGGCGGCTCGGCATGCTGAACATACACCCTCAACTGCAATCTTGGTGTTTCTCTACCCCTGCCACCGTTGCTGTTGCACACAATGACCTTCAGGGGGTTTATTTTTTCTGTTATGGTCCTGTCTCTTGCGGTGTGCTTGCCATAGGAAAGAAAAAAAAAGCAATATGCAGGGAGTGGTCCCTTGCCATCCAGATGAACAGAAGCTGCTGCTTCCCATGCGGAAAACCCAAGGTGTGAGATGAAGGCTAAGTGATCTGATCATGTTTTACCATGAGCAAGGTCGCACTTCTCCTTTTTGTTTAAGCCTTTTCTTTTGCAAGCCATTGTATCTCAGCTTTCCTCCAAAAGAAAAGGGAACTTTTCTGGGTGTCGAAGTCAGGAGATGAGCAGAAGCCCTGCTCCCCATAGGAGATGGCCCATAAGCCACCAGGCAGAGGACCACAACCCAGCTCTTGGTACCCAGAGCCCACCAGGTGCAGGCAGGGCTCTCACTGACCCCCTCGCCCAGGCAGAAGCCTGGTGCCAGGCAGCGACCCCAGGGAAGCAGGGCAGGAGCCCTCTTCCTCCACGCTCTCTGTGGCACGTGCACTGACTGCGCCAGCACCAGGGCATCACCACAGCACCCCAGAGTAAGCATTGGAAAGCTCTGTTGTAATTGTAGCTACAGCTTGAGTGAAGGGACCTAGAGAGAGAGAGATGTGCTCAGAGGGGAAATCTGAGCACAGAGCGGGATGGGACCTGCCTGAAGTCTCAGCGCAGCAACAATAAGGCTAAAACCAGCTCAGATTCAGTGCTTCAGCCCACCGCAGCCACTTGGGCTCCCCAGGTATGTTCAAACAAGATTTCTGCAGAGACCCCACCCAGGACAAGGCAGGGCTTATGATGAGCATCCATCAAGGCAGGGCTGAGCTCAGGACCTGGCACAGCAGCCAGCCCCTGGCCGCACTCCCCACATGTAATTAATAACAACTGCAAGAGAAGAAGTTCCTTGAGCTCAGGCAGCTACAGTTGTTTGTGCTCATCCCTTAATGACATTGCAGCCATAAGAGGTTTAAAGAGGTGGTAAGAGGGCTGCTGCCATGCAGCTGGTGTCTTCCAGCTCTGCAGCTCTTCCACAGAACAACTCTCAGCAGCCCTCCGAATTTGATGGGCACCAGTCAGAGCGCATGCAGCTCCCACATGAGGTCCTGCAAACCCAAAAGGTTTCTACAAGGTATAGCCAACTGATGTATTTCTTAAAAAAAAAAAAAAGAAAAAAAGAAACCACCACCAAAAAATCCAGTGGAAACAATTTATGTTTAGCTGCAAGATTTGTGGCTCAAACATGCAGCCTCTGGGTGGGAGCCCCGGCAGCGGACCAAGCTGCCCACAGAGCTGTGTGGATGGGAACACTAGCTGTAAATAAGCAGTCGCCGGTAGAGAGGGAATTGGATTTTTGTGAATGCCAGTTTAAATAAGTGGAAGTGTCACTTGAAGCCTAAATAAGGAAATGGGAGTTTGATTTTTTTTGGTTTTTTAAACTACATGAGGCCAAATCCTCACCCAGCCTCAGGTGACAGCCCCCAGCATGGCCAGGCGTGATCCGTGCTGTCAGGGGAAGCACACCGGGATTTTTAACCTGCTGTGGCTCCGCTAGCAGCACCTGCTCCAAGTGCTGCTTAGAAGATCTCCTGCATCCAACGATGGGCAAAGAGGCCAAGTGATGGTAAAAATTACCAAAGAGGCTGGAGTCAGGACTAGAAATGCTCTGCACCTACAGTCCCAGCCATGCTTCCCAAACGCTCCCCCGGTCAGTATTTGTGAGGCCTCAGTGCCCAACAACATCAGCTGTAACAAATGTGACCCCACAAGGCAGCCACCCACCTCCCCCAAAGAGATGCTGCTGCAGCAGAAATGCAGCAAGATCATAAAACACTGTGGCATGACCTGACCACCCTAAAGCGCCGTATTTGCTCTGTCCCACTTGCACCCCTGCCTCTTTCTCCCCTGCTGAGATTTTTCTTTATCAACCCCTGGTACCCCATGCCCCTGCCAGGAGCCCCTGCTCAGAGCGGGTGACAGGTTTCTGGGTGAGGTTGAGATGGTCCACGTGTGCGGGGCGAAGCAGGAGGCTGGGGTGGCAGGGTTGTTTCATTTCTCTCCCACTATTTGAAAAGGAGGTGGCTGGAAAAATAAAGAGAAAAGTCGGAGCGAAAGGTCATGCATTCGATTGATCTGGGGGTTCTTTGCTACCATGGCTGTAATGACTGTTTAATTATTCCCAGCTCAGGTGGCAGTTCAGAAGAGGCTCCGCAGGAGGCACATATTGCTTAAGGGCAAGTAACTGACCGTAGATTTATTTCTCACCCTTGGGTTGCCATGCATCCCTTCCCAGGGCTCCTACTGCCCTGGGAGTCAGTGGCAGAGGAAGGCTTTGCCCGCTGAGGTCCCAAACCCCAGCCTACAAACCCCAGCCCTGGAGTCAGAGAATGGGCTGCGGGTGCCTCAGGTCCAAAGGCATTTCGAGGAGCATCCATAGCACTTCCAGGGCACTGCATGAGCGAGGGGATACATGACCCACAAATTTTCTCACCCGCTGTGCTACCCTGGAAGCCCTGACCCATGAGACGTGCTCTCACCCACAGATTATGGGCAGCAGCCTCTGCCTCCTCTGGGGTCTGCCATGGGAGGGGAGGAATGGGGCATCTCTAAGCAGGACAGGCGGCTGCATGGCCTGTGCTCTCTTTGCTGGAGAAGCTGTAGATGAAGGGTCCAGGCTGCTGCCACTGCCACCCTCTGAGTGCACAGGAGGAAGCCGGAGGGTCTCTCTTCCCTTTCTGTCCATGATTCATCTGCCACAGCAAGGGGCAGGGACACAAATCAGAGGGGGGATGAAAGAGGATAAATACACACTATCAGCAGCACCACATTTGCTAGATAATAAACAGACTCCTCTCTTCATAAATTTCCCTCTGTTCCCCCACAGTTCCCCGCCACTGACACTGGCAGACATGGAGCTGGGCTGATCCTGGCCTTTCTGGTGTCCTGGCTGGTGGGGAGAGCCATGGCTCTGCCAGGGAAGCCTGGGACCCTCTACCCAGGCTGGCATTCTTCCCCTGCTGCACACGCTGGGCTGCAGGACAGCACAGGAAAGCCCCATCCAAGCTCATGGGCTTTAGACAGTGCATGGGACACCTGAGCTGACTGTGAGGTGATCCGTACCAGCACGTGAAGTGGGTGGGAGAACCATTAGAGACACCAGGCACTCTTTAATTTACTTGGTATTTCCACTTTCCGTCTCAGTGCCCTCAGGTGTGGCTTGTTCTTTCTCCCTGCCCCAGCACAGCGCTGTTTCTTCACTCCTCACTTTGGCAGCAGCCAGCTCACCTACTTCTCCGCACCCCATGCAGGAATGTGGCCCTGCACCCTGCTCGGGTATCACCAAGAAGCTGACACTGCCAGTTGGGTTTCTCTGGTGACAGAGTGTGTTTAATTTAAATCTGGCAGGAGTCGCACTGCTGGAGAAAGCTTCAGCTGATGCTGCTTCCCACCCACCTTGGAGATACATCTGTGCCCTGAATCCGGACACCCTGGAGCTGAGGTCCCACACTGCTATGGGGTGGTGTGGGATGCCCTGCTGCTGCCATGGGGCAAGACCTGCTGCCTGGGGTGCTCAGGGCAGAGCAGGATGCAAATGACCCCTCCTGTGCTCCAGCCCCTGGAGCAAACTGGCAGCTCTCAAGCACTGGCCCTGTCCCAGTAGCTTGGTTTTGCTGGGATGTTGGCTGCAGGGCAAACCCCAGATTCCTCATGTGCAGTGGGAAGCGGCTGTTTGGGTACTGGGTGTTCAGTGCTGGGGTCGCTGGGCATCGCACACACGCTCCTGCATGCTAGGACTCGGATGGGATAACATCACAGGTAATGAATGACCTGCTCACTTGAACAACTTGGGGGTGCCATGGCCCTTCGGGAAAGCCCCCGGGAGCCCCAGGCTGGCCAACCACCTTCCCCACGGCCAGGGAGAGGGGGCTGCAGGGGAGGTACCCAGTCGTGCCTCGCAAAGCACTGTCAAGCACTTAATAGTCCCTGTCCCCAGCATCTCCCCAGCCTGGATTTATGCCTTGAGGGGTCACCTCTGGCGAGACTCTAATAACACGACTTTATTAGCTTTCTTGTTCCTTCTTTAAGATACAGTAGCAAGGGGGGAGAAGGGCAGCAGCACCTCGGGAAGGAGCGGGGGGCATACGGGTAGGAAGCAGCCGCCCTCACAATTCCCCTTCTCGGTGACAAGGGGGAGAGGGAGAAAAATGATGCTCCCTCGAAATTTATCATGCACCCAATTACAATGTTAATTGGCAAGTCCCAGAAATCAATTAATTCGCAAATTTTTTTCAATTAAAAATTAAGATAAATCATAAAACGTTATTAAGCAAAGGCCAAACTCCGTGAACTTTTTTTTTTGTAGGCATCTGGGTTTTTTTTTAATTTAAATAAAAAAAAGAGCTGTGTTGCCAAAGCCCGATGCCCTTGAGTGCCTTTGCTGAAGCGCAGGGGGCTGTCATCAGCAGGACTGGGCTGAAGACAGATAAAAAAATATCGACCAGTCGGACACACTGCTTCTGCTTTATTGATCAGGCGGGAATTTAACTTGCTGTGCATATCCACCATGTCAGCAAGGGCCACGGGCGAAATTAAAAGTACTTGGCTTGGAGATGTCGCCTTGATACCGGGGGGTGGGGAAGGGGAGGGAGGAGGAAGAAGAGGGGGAGAAAGGGAAGAAAGGAAAAAAAGAAGGTGGAAAAAGAAGAGGGAAAAAGAAGGAAGGAAAAAAGAGAGAAGTTGAGGAGCAGGAGGTTGCAATGCCTGCTTTTTCCTGGTTGCAAGCTCACTTGTTGGCCAGGGCTTTTTGCCCGCTCTGGAGCACTCTCAGGTGTCTACCGCATGCGAGGAAGGGAATCAGCACTCATTTAGATGGAGCTTTGGGAAAAAAACCCCTTCTTACTCAAAAATGTCTCTAATCTCACACACTCAGAGGCTGGGAGACCTTGCAGTGTTTGCTGCACAAGAAGTCCTGGCCATCAAGTTAAAGTCCCCAGGCATAAATCGAGGAGACCTGAGGCGAGGGCCGTGACCCTGATGTGACACACAACAACAGAGCTAATTCGGGTTTTACACACTCTATTTATCCTGCCGGGCCTGGCAGCACAGCCGCTCGCCCTTCCCAGAGCAGCCGCCCATGCTGGCCCTGGGAAGGTCTCATCCGAGGGCCCTTTGGGACAACACAGCGCTCAGCAGATCCCACTGAAATGAAGCAAATCCTTGCCTGCGGCAGTGTGAGGAGCAGCCGTATTTAAACACAGGGTTCTCTGAGCAGGAGAAGGGTCTGAGCCACATCTCGTAACTTGCTCTGGGCCCTTATCCTGACCAGGAGTAATACAAAAGCCCCTGTCATTTGGGTGTGCAGGGACCACAGGGATGGTGCGCTTCTCTCCTTGTCCATCAGCAGAGATGACGTGTCTCATGCAGTCTATGAGGGGGTTAGCATGGGATGACTTTAATCAGAAAGACCACGAAACACTGGGAAACCAACCTGTGAAAGGATGTGAAATCCAGGGTGTGTCGCCAGATGCCTGGAGACATGTCTCAAGGACAGTGACCCTGCCTGGAGTGACCAGACCATCTCCCAAGGTCCCACAGTCTTCAAGGTTTAGCTGTGTTGCCAGCTTCCTCCTTATTCTTTATCCCACCAGGCCCAGAATTGCCTCTGTCCCCCAAGGAGAGCCACCGATATGCCCTGCTGTATAAAGAAACCTTCAGGTGAAGCACCACCCAGCAGGGTGAGAATGGGGTGCCAGGAGCTGAGGCAGCACTTTCTGCTTCCACCCTGGCTGCCAAGGGAGGAAGAATTAAGAACAGTGAGAGAAAAAGAGCACACATGCTCAGGAAGCTTCAGAGAGATGCCGAAGGAAAGTTTAAGCCTGGGCAGAGGTGCTCTGAGAGCTGCTACAGGAGCTGAAGCACCACGGTCCCAGGGTTGGCTCTTTCCCTCTGACGTGAATCAAAGCTGGCTTCAAGAGTCACGCTAAATCCCCAGCATTTTACCTGCTTGGAAACAGGCCTTCCCACTGCATCTTGCTCTGGCTTCCTTTGCCTGACACTATTTGATGCCCTCTGTGCGACAGCATTTTTAGGTCACTAGAAAACAGCCGCAGCACTTTCCATTTGCACCAAGGTGAGAGACCCTGGTGCCCTCTGTGTTCCAGGAAATGCTTCATCATCAGAGAATTGGAAGAGAAATTATTCCTGGACACACCAGAAAGGTCATTAGGGTGAATCAGTAGCTCCTGAGATGCTGGGTGTGCTGGGATGGCTCCCCATGCTGCCGGCACGATGACAAGGAGCAATGAGAGCTGCTAATCCAGGCCGGGAACAGCCAACAGGTGGGCACAGGCTTTAAAACACACCTATGCTCAGATTAAGTATTCAACACGGATGAAAGAAAGGAAGAAAAGTGAAGAAGGGGAGAGTTTGCACAGCTGTGGGCACAGTGAGAGGTGCATCATCCCCCATCCGCTCACCCCAGCACATCCATCCCTGGAGAAACCTGCCAAGCACCCTGGGGGGCTGTTGCCCAGCTCCAGGATGCCATAGCACAGGCACAGCCAGTATTACAACATGGTGCGAGGATACCACTGCCTACATCTGCTAAGCTTAGAAACTCCTTCAAATACGGAGAAAGAGCTGAGATAGTCCTGTCTGAGCTCGTGCCATCCTCCATCCTCAAAAGCAGGAACAGAGCTGGCATGGTCCAGCTCGCTGCTCCACCCTCTGGACCATTCCCCGGTTATAATGATACACCTCGTTCTTTTCTGGGGAGGTGAACCCACAGCTCTGAGGCATAGGTTTGCTCCTGGTAATGCAGGGAATAATCTGCTAGCTGTCACATAGGGAAATAAAAATGCCCCCTGCCAAATAATTTTTTTACAAAGAGCACTGTGTTTCCAAGAACAGAGCATCTCAAAAGGCACATTTCCCAACCTTCAAGTGCTTGACACAGCAACTGTAATATTTGTAATGTAACTGCCTAAGGTTTTTCAAATGGCCAATAAATGCCTCTTCCCCAAACCCCAGCCAGGGGCTCCGAAAGCACCGTGGACCTATCTGGGACCACCAGCTGAGGTGCGCTTCACAGCTCCTACTGCCCCCTTTCCCACTCTTTTGTCCTCAAACTCATCTTCCCTCCCACTCCAAACTCAAAGCATCGCCCCAAACCTGCCCCTTCTCCACCCGGACTCCCGCATCATCCCCGCCAGTGGGCAGGGTTTAAGGGTCTCCCTGTGCATCGCCACCTTTGCCCAGAGTATTTACCTGCAGGGACATACACAGCCGTACACGCGTATGTGCATGGAGATGTGTGCATGTACCTGCCCTCTGGGACACCCACGGGTGCTGCTTGCGAATGCTGCGCCTGCCTGCGCTCCCCGGGTGGCCCTGAGCTGCGGAAATGCATCTGCAGCCGAAGGCCCAGCCGAAGCTCGGAGCTGGGGCCAATGACAGCTCCAGAAACAGTCTCACATTTCAGTGTGGCTTTATTGCAAGCCTTTAATACAGATGAGGTGTAAAGCAGGTGAATATAAACTGAGCAAGGATGGGAGACCTGCATCTAGCACACAGATAAGCTTCATGCGCACAAGCCAGGGATATTCATTTATTCTGCAGGGACCAGCTTGGCTGGGGGCGCAGGGCATCAGCGTACACAGAGGGTCACTAGTTTTATTTCTTGTTTTTACGTTGGTGGCACTTAGGTGCTCAGCTTGGGACTGACAACTTTTGCTCTCTGAGCTGTACATGCAGAGCAAGGAGAGCATCCCTTCTGCAAAGCATCGCTGGGCCACTGCTCGCCCGCCTTTCGCTCTCCACTGCTTTGTGCTTATGCTCTGCAAAGGTGAGCTACTAGGTAATTTCTCTTTGGAGGAGGAATACCAACAGTCTTGTCTGGCAAGAGTTAAACCCCATAAAACCAAAGCTTGTAGTTTTGTTTTCTTTCAATTTATACCCTTCACTTAAGGAGGGAGGGAATAAACGAAAGGAGGGGGAGAAAAAAGAAAGCCAGGTGACATATTCTAAGAGGGAGCACCGAAAACGTGTTAAGCACTTCAAAATCTCATATATTCAATCGGCCTCTGGCAAGACATCTGCCTAATGTTAGCGCTTAAATATCCTTTTCCATTTTACATGCATTCAAGTCTCATTTGAGCGAAATGAAACGGTATTATTAAAGGGAGATTTTGCACAAATGGCCTGAATTTGACATGTCAAGTTCAATGAGGCTGTTACATATGTAACACCGAGAAGGGCTCGGAGGCTGCCGGCTCTTGAAACAGCGCCAGTGGCTCAGAAATGAAATTTGCATTCAGAGAGGCTTGCCTCACCGTGCAGAGCTATGCACGGCGCTTGGCCGGACCCGCAAGGGGCAGAGGAGCCGTGGGGCGAGCACAATCCCACTATGCTGTGGGATACTGGACACACCAAGAAGGCAGCAGAGCTAGAAACTCATGTCCCTCATTCCCACTCAAGTCTGCTTTTTCAAGCGGAAGTCTGACTCTGCACCAGGGTTGGATCCTCCTGAGTGATGTTCATTGCTGGTCTAATGGCTGGTGTCCACCCCCCGGGCACACACAGCCCCTTGGCACGGGTGGGTGCTGCCCCGTGGCTCATCACGACTCCTGGTGCCTTTGCTGTGTGATGCTCCAGCTGAGCAGAACTTAAGATGTCCCCGCCCTGAGGCCAGCACGGTCACACCGGCACTGCCTGTGGGGAAGAAGGCGGGACAGCAAACCCCATCTGCACAAGCTGAGCGAGGGGTGTGTCGGGGAGGATGGGATGCAACCCCAGGCTCCTGGTGAGCTGGGACCATGGGTAGCAGCGTCTGGCTGGCTCCTACAGCTCCCTCATATCTCAGCCCCAAAAAGCTCCTGTTATCACCTGGATGAATCTCTTTTCCTCCTTCCCTTCCCCTGCTCTCCTTTGAGCGATGCCCATCGCCCAGCTCTGGCATGCCCGAAAGCCCACGTGAGCGCTCAACACCCGGCGGAGGTGATGGTGTGGGGCAACACCTCCACTTTCCTTCTCCAGCAGCCCCTCCCCTCCTCTTGATCTGGCCCTACAGCAGCATCTTCGCTGGCTCACTCCGCCACGCAGCCCAGCGGCTGCGCTGCCTCGGGGGAGACCCCGGCACACGGGGAGCCTCCGCACCACGGCGGGAGCTGATGCGGCGCCCGCCAAGTCTCTTGTGCTGCAGACTCAGCGGGCAGGAGGAGATCTGCCTTCCTAACCCCGAGCGCTGGAAATTTATGATTTTGTTGCAAATCATTAAGGTTTATTAAAACTTAACAGCACAAGCCATGATTGGCTGCATCCTCTTTAAATTAAAAAAAAAAAGAAAGGCCCTTGAAAAGCAGCCCCCCGGTTCACTTCTCCCTGTCAGACTGATCACTAACAGCTGCTCAGCCATTTCGGTAACGAGTCAGTATTGGCAGGGAGCGGCCAGGGCTGCCGGTGCCCGTCACGTTTATAGGCCTACATTTTATTTTTATGTTTATTGGGTTATTTGAGATCATTATTAGTTTCTCTCTCCTCTTGTTGATGTGTTCTTGCTCCCGGCTCCTCCAGGCGGGAAAGGTGGGGGAATGGGAGACGGGGCAACCCGCTGGACCGAGCCGCCCTGCCAGAGGTGGGCAGCGTGCAGGAGCCTGACCCACTCGCGTCCTGCTGCCTGCTATTGCTGCCTGCCCTGCCTGCTGCTGCCGGCCGGCCCCCGCATCGCTCCCTGCCAGGACGGAGAGAGACCGTCCCCGTGCAGAGCTGCTGGGTTACAGATTAGCCTCCATTGCCTGAATCCATCGACTAGATTGAATGTTATCTATCACGCTACGGAGGGAGTCGTTATTTAATAATTAATAAAGACCTCTGATTCTTCTTCGCCGCCTGCGTGGCCGAGCGGAGCGGGCCAGGGAAGTGAGGGCAAGCCGGGGAGAGCTGTCTCCTCTCTAACTGCTGCTGTTATTTAAAGGAATAATGCCATTCTTTTTCATTTGTCAGCTGGCCCACAATGGCCCTTGTCATGCTTTATGATTTAGGGTTTCCTTTCCTTTCCCATTAAACGCCACCTTCCCATCACTGCCTCGCGCCAGCCAGCCTCCGCTCCTGGCTTGCGGTTTCAGTTTCACTCTGATATTGGCCCAACTTCTTTGATGGGCTCCTCTGAGCACTAATTGCTTCTGTTCATTTAAACCTGTTCACTAATTTGCAGTGGCCCTTTATTAAGTTGGATGCAGCCCAAATTACACCATAAATTATGCTTGCAAGGGGACTGGGTGTCGCGGGGGATAAATGGGCTGCCTGTTCCTTTCCCCCTCACCTTTCTCCATCTTCCTATGCAATGTGTGGGGGTTGCGGGTCTCAGTCTGAGCATGCAGGTGCCAAATCTGGGAGATCTCAGCCCACACCCATCTGGGGAGGTCTCTATTTCTCTAGGTAAAGTTCCCTCCTTCTCCCTACATCTGCAATGACTGTTGCTCAGTTGCAAAGAAGCTCCTGGCCAAGCAGGGACGGATTCTGCATCCTCCACAGTATGCACAGGAACATGCAGACCCTTGCCCTGGCGCACGCGCATGTGCGCGCACACACACACACACACACTGACACACGTGCTCTCCCGCGTCTCCTACCACCCAGTGACATAACTTTGCTTCTAGTCGGCAATTTGATTCCTTTCCTCACCTTTTAATGCCTGGGGAATTCATTAATAATTGAAATAAACACGCTCTTTTCCAAGGCTGCTGAGTTTTATTAAGGCATGGGCAGGGATCTGCCAGCCCTCGGCTGCAGCCATTTCCTAAATAACTGCTAGCAGTTAAAATGTAATTATTATTATTATTTTTTAAATAGGGGACTTTGCTGTGCTGGGGAAAGCAGACGGGAGCTAAGGCAGCCAAGGGGCAGCGTACACCATTGCTGCAGGCCTGCTCCATCACGGGATGTGAGCAACCTGAGAGCTGCTGACCCGAACGTGCGTCCCTGGGAAAAGGGGTGTCTCTGCCCTCTGGGAGACATTTCTGTCCCATCTCTACCATTGTGGTGAACCCCAGGGAAACGTTTCTGCCCCTCTGGCTAGCTCTAAACCTCCCATATCTGGTAGCTGTGGGTACCACCATCTCCTTTGCCATCTGCGGGTGCCCCGGCTGGCTAACCTAGGGGTGCTGGTGGGCTCCAGGGAGCTCCTTACCTGATGTTCAGCTGGGTGAGCTTCTCCAGCTCCTGCTCCATGTGCTCCTGCAATTCCCCAGGGCGAAGGAGGACCTGGCAGATCGGGCAGATTGGAGCCTGGCTGTCAAACAAAGTTGCCTTCTTTTTGCCTGCGGGGAGGAAAAGATGGGAAAGCTTTAGCTCTGATCAGCTGCCATCAGCATTGCCTGCACTCTGCCCTGGTCCCCATCCTAGCTGAGGTCTGAAACCAGGGGATTTTCTCCTGGTTTGCCCCATTTCTCTGCCCGTCCCATGCTCCCTGGGGCAGGGACTGGCTCTGTTCTGCAGCAGGACAGGGACTGGCATAGAAGAATCCCAGCCCCAGCTGTGGGACCTCCACAGTCTTAACAGGGAGAGCAGCAACAGCCACATTTCAGGAGTGATGCTGTGCAACCCCAGCTTCCCCAGTTTGCAGTGCAGACGGTGTGGCTGAGGGCACACAGATGACACCACACTACCCACTGCTCCTATTACTTAATAACAGTAAATTAAGAAGAGCCATCTTCATCCTCCTCAGCACTCCTGAAGTCGAGTGGGTCATGATGACCCCCTCAGAGGGGCAGAGCGATTCTCCATGAGCACACAATGGTTGGAAGGCAGAGGACACCCCACGGCGCTGGGCTGAGGATGGCAAGGAGCAGGTCCCGATGCTCAGCGTGGATGCCCCAGCGGTCACCGTGGACTGCTCACCCCACCCCCGGGCTGGGATGGGGCCCCTCGCCCTCCCCACACCCCAGCAGCTCTGGACCCTGCAGCCACCCTCACTCACCCTGAGCCCCCTAGGGCTGCATCATCTCATGGTGAGATCTGGGGTGCCTGCGGACCCCAATCCCAAGCTAGATTCAGCCCCCCGGACTGCCCTGGAAGCGGGTCTCTGACCCACACCCTCCTTGCCTCAAATCCTCCCCGCCCTCCCCTACCCAGCCACATCTCCCTGCTTCACTCCTTGCTCTGAAGCCAATTTCCTCCAGCTCAGAAACTTTATTGCCCCCTCTGTAAGGAATATACAGTGTCTATTTAACATAAAATAAAACTCTAAAGCAAACAATGAAGTTTCAATAAAACAGAGAAGCCCACAGGTCTCCAGGCCCCCCTCTCCCAGCTGTATTAGCAGCTCTGCTCATGAGAGGGCGTGCGGAGCCCGGCTCAGATGGCTCCAGTGGGGAGAAACATGCTTTATAGCTGCCTGTTATTATCTAACGTGAACCATCCTGCTGGATTATTTATTTATGTATTAGACATGGATCAAATTGGTTAAATCCAAGTGAGAGGCAGTAATGCACAATAAAGCAGCCGGCGCTGGATACAAGGGGGCTGTGTGCACCATGGCCTTCCAATCAGGAGCCAAAAGGTGCCATTTTATGACTCCTAACGATGGCAGAGCCCAGTTAAATGAATCCCCATTAAAGGAATAGACCTTCTTAAAGTATAAAACATTGGTGTGAGCGGCTTTACTGGGTCCACGCAGCTCACTGTATAACCGCCTGGCTCAGGCGTTTAACGAGAGGAAGGGTCTGAAATAAGTTTGAGAGTCACCTTGGCTCATCCTTGCCTTCCAGCAGGACACAGCGTACGTGCCTGGCAGGAGCGGGGCTGTCACTGGGACATTGCCTGCTCTTTTCTTCAGCCTCCTTATAGGAAGTGGGGGAAACTGAGGCACGAGGGGCAAGTCAGAGCAGGCCAGCGCTATGGGGCATCCCCTGCCTCCCTAGCTTCTCCATCCACTGAGAACTCTCCCATTTGCAGAGCCAGGAGCAAAACCCAGCCAGTCTCTCCTCTGGACCTGAGCCGCTCCCGACGGCTCCTGGGCAGAGCCCTGACAGATCCCAAGCACCTCAGCTCCTCGTGCCCACTGCCCTTCTGCCAGGGAGGACACAGCATGCAGCCCATGCAACAGGGAACATCTTCCTCTCCCCTCCTTCCCTGGTGTTTTAATAACGCCCAGAACCCAACCCAAACCCAAACAACCAGCTCTTGCTGACCCTTGCGGGAAAGGTCGGCATTTCAGTAATTCCACCTTCCTCTTGGACCTTTTCCACTTTTGTGTAGCAGGGGCCCAAAATAGCCCAGGAGCGCCCCCGACCACCTGCTATTTATAACCCCAACTTCGTAGCAAAACAATGGAGCTGTCTGAGTCTCCCTCCCAAAATAAACAGGCGGCCTTTGAGCAGACGGGAAATCCTGCTGGATCCCCACTGTGGGGTGCGCAGATGGACGGGTAAATAGGCTGCCCTCCGCCCTACCGCGCTGCATCCCCACTCCCAGCCCAGGCCACCGCCGTGGGGCCTGCCAGCCTCCCCCGGCCACCACCCACAGCTTGGGCTGGTGGGACAGGGATGCTCTTGGCAGCACCAGAGGGTGAACTAGAGGTTGAGCATCCCCGAGTCTCTGCTCTCCGGGGAGCCCAGGGGTGTTTGCTGGGGGTGGTGATGGAGAGTCCTAGACCGCAATGCTGGGATGGACAGCCTCGGACCAGGAGGCACAGCTGGGGTCCCGCCTGGGGACCAGCTGTGCCGCACTGGGCTGGTGGCTTTTTTAACCTCCTGTATGCCCAGGTCCTCACTCCCGGCTTGCTCTTCAGGGCTTTTCCATGGGATGCACGCTCCTAAGCAGAGGTGACTTCGGATTTCAATGGCTGAGGCAACCAGGAGGGATCTCCGGCCATGGGAAGAAGCCTTGCTGCCTTCCTTGGCCACTCCCAAACCCAGCAGAGGCCAGCAGGAGAAATGAGCAGCAACGGCCTTACCCACCAACTACACCAATGATACGGTGACAAATTTGTGCCAAGGAAGGACGTGACAGCTGTCACCCTGCATCCCTGTGACAGCTGGGGAAGATCCCCTTGCTCCAGTGAGTGTGGGAGGCTGGCACTTGCAGTGAATCAAGGGCTTCCAGAGGCGCACGAGAACAGGGACCTGGACACACAGCCAAGTCCCTGATGCACAGATTGCAAAGCAGGAGACAGAAGGAGCCACGGCTCCTGGCCCAAGGGGCTGACAGCTGCACTTTTGCAGAAGCAGGGCTAAGTGCAAGTGATAGGTGGTGAGGGGGGATCATCTCCCGTCCCAGCAGGACACCTATGCAAGCCTCTCCAGGTCTGCAAAACCCACTACGTGCCCACAGTGCCACAGAGGCTGCCGGCGGGGTGCACCTCCCCAAATCAGCGGTGGCCACATCCACAGCATGCCTCGGAGCCCAGCACACATCCATGCTGTAGAGTCTCATGCCAGGCAGTGGTACCCAGCTCCACGGCGTGTGAGGTTGGGTTGTGGGGAGGGAGAGGACAGGCATGGTGAGTCCTCAGGTTTCATCTGTGAATGCGAAGGCGGAGGGAGATGCATACATCCCACCTCTCCTCTCCGCAGCAGGGGCATTCGCGTACTCATGAAAAAGCAAAGGATGCTGCACTATGTGTGTGATTGAACCATGCTGGGGTGTAGATGCTTACCCTACTTGAGGGAGCAGAGGGCATTGATTTGCCCAGGGCAAAACAAAGGGTCCATATCCCGAGCGGCCTGGGCTCGTGCCTGCCCCAGCAGCGAGTGCTCCCTGCTCTCCCCTCCTTGCTCTGTGCCAAACCTGCTCCTGGGAGACCCTGAATGGCTCTTTTCAGGCTTTTGTTTTTTGGCAGCTGTGTTTTTGTTTCCTTTGCCCCTCTCTTTCCCCTTCGCTCTCTGGTTACTCGGTAGGCTCAGCTCCAGTGTTTACCGTCCTCGGCTCTGCCGTGCTTCCCCTGCTGCCGACCCCCCGCTCGCCAGTGCCAGAGATGAAAAGGCAGAGCCTTGGTGCTCCTGCTGTTTGCACGGTCTCCTGGGCTCCGTGGAAATATTTAACTCCAAGTGTTGAAACCGAATATTTCCTGCTCTGAAAGCAGAGGGCTCGATGCACAGACGCACCCCTGTGTGGAGGAATTTGTCCACGGGCTCCATTGGAGGGCATCTGCAAACGGATCCCAGCCCAGGTGGGGACCAAACTGAACCCTGCTGATCCTGATGGGATCAAGGGCCAGATCCTGCCCTCAGTTACACCAATATGCATCCAGCGTAATTACCCTGGGTCCTCTGAGTCAGGCCTGATTCACCACAAAGTGACTGCTAACAGGACCTGGGCTCCGGGCTGGGAGCTGGGCTCAGGTACCAGGGATGCAAGCATGGCACTGAACAGGCGTAAAGGCAGGAAGCCATCCCTGCTCCCACCCTGTGTCTGTGCCCGGGAATGGAAGGTTGACAGCACCACCAGGCATTTGCATGCCAGGACTGGGTCACTTGGAAGGGAGAGATTTCTCCTAACAAACAGAATGGGAAATGCTTTTTCGGAGGGTATTTAAGTGAGAAAAAAAGGGACCCAGCCTGCCAACAGCCACGACAGCATGTGGTGTGTACAGCCCCTCGTCACTACGCAGCACAGAGCAAATGATACTCGCAAGTCGCTCTGAATGAGCAAAGTTTACAAGGCATGAGGGCCCGCTCTGCCCAGGAGCACAGCAAGCTGCCAAATGAATGAAATAAATTGTTTATAATTTAATTGCTCAGCTCCGCTGACGGCTTATTGCACAGCCAGGTGCCTCCCAAGGGACTGCCACCACGGGTGGCACAGGTGGTAGCAGCGGGTAGGGAGCACTGACATTCCCTGCTGGCGATGCGTTCGCTCTTTCCTACCAGCCCTTTGCTGGGCAGACCCCAGGGCATCTGCCCAGGTTTTGGGTCATCTTCTCCCCACGCTGTCCTTCCTTGCAGCCATCTGAAACTTGCCCCGGAAGGACCAGATCTTCTCTCCTATCTCAGACAGTTTTACACTTATCTGAGCACCAAACTCCCCCTCCTCTGGGATGCCTCCCACCATCTCGCCATTCTATTTCCTCTCTTTCCCTCTTAAACACTCCATCATTTAAACCCAATCAAAGCCAGTTGATCTGAAACTCTTCTGAATAGAAATGACCCCATGCTGGGGCCCCGCAGCCCTGTGTGCCGCTTCAGGGGCCGCGCTGAAACCAGGTGGGTGGTAATGGAAGTGCTGACACAGGCTCCTTGACAGCATCGCCACTGCCAGCGCCTGTAATAATCCCTCCCGGCTCCCCCGCAACTCAGTTTCCGCGGCGATTATTTTCCATTCGATGATGGGCTTGCTGTTATTTGTGTACTGATAGCAGATATCTCGTGTGACAAGCCTCCTTTCCTTCCAGCTCAAAAAACAATAATTCAAAGAAAGCCCCACATTAGCTTGGAAATAGCCAAACGCTCGCTCTTCTCCCGGCGAGCCCATGCCGCAGCTGATGAGGCTCACGGAGCCCTGACAGGAAGTGTCAGCCAAGGGGCTGCCCTGCAGCTGGGGGAGGATGACAACAGCGGGGAGAGGAAGGAGGAGATGGTTCATGTGTCAGCGCACAGCACCCCGGAATAACAGCAGAGGCAAAAAGTATTTGGTAATAAAGTGAGGGAGCAGGAATAACGATGCTCGTCGCTCTCCTGTCTCCATGTTATTTACCGTGTGCTCCCGGTGCCATCCCCATGGGGCTGCATCCTGCCTGCCGAGAGCCGCCTTGCATCCTGCTGGTTTTCACTGGGGCCAAAAGGTACATGGACCCGAAAGAGCTGCACAGGGGCATGGCTTGAGGTCAGGGCACATCCCACTCCTTCTAGCAGGTCCTTCCCCTGCCTCGGGCTCCTGCCTGGCTCTGTGAGATGTAGATCTCATCTGTGTGGGATGCAGACCTTGGCCGTGCAGGATTCAGACCTCAGGCATGTGGGATGCAGACCTCAGCTTCCTGCCCAGGGCTGGACGCCCTGGATCCAGCGCCTCCTGCACTTGCCCTGCACAGCGTGGTGGAGAGCCAGGCGCTGGGGATGGCACCGGGCAGCGAGGTGACTCCAGATTCACGTGCTGTGGCCTTAACTGCATCCACAGCACGACCTAGCTCTGCAAACACCTCACAGTGCAGTGAGTGCATCCAGATCACTGAGGAGTCACCCTGTGTCAAGCAGACCTGCCCTCCCATGGAGCAGGTGGTTTGAAGGTCTGTGCAGGTGGGAATGGAGCAGAGGTCTGGAAAAATGGCTTTTCACATAAGAAAAGGCTTTTGAGGAGTTACTTCTCCGCTCCTGCATCACGGTGCAAAGCTGCCGCAGGGCAGCAGCAGAAGCTGGACTCAGACTGCTGGGCATGACACGAGGCTGCTCTTGCCTTGAATGTAGCAGAGAGGGGCACAGGGATGGGTGACAGCCAACTTTATACAGCTGGGGTGTATAAAACACAGAGGAACAGAAGGACCGAGGGACCTCTACAACCTCAAGACCAAACTAGGGCACAGTGAAGAGCTGAACTCAGGCCCCTGCACTCCTGCCAAGGGCCTGATCCCCAGCACTGCTCCCTGCTAAGGTGCCCAGGCTGTCAAGCAGCTTTGCAAATATACTTGCTTCTCCTGAGGCTAAGAACTGCGCAGGGATCCAAGGCAGAAAAGCTTGTTAAAATATTGATTTCATTCCAAAGAAAAGAGTTGCTCTTGTAGGTGCCTCTCCAGGCAAGCTGGGTACTGGAGAGGACTGGTGTAAACTGGCGCAGTGTTGCTGCCACGCAGCTAATGCCAGCAGGGGCGATCCCATGGGTCGCTCAGTAAAAATACATGTTCAAGCAGCACCCTGGGCTCTTCAGAGGCTGTTGCATGTCCTGTTGGGTCCGGCACCACGTTTCTAATGGGAGCTGGCAGCGCAGCCGTGAGGAGAGGCAAAGAGCCCCTCTGAGCATCCGACCCCACCGCTCGCGGTCCCGGCCCCGGCTCTCCATCCATGGAGATCACAGCTGCCTGGCGCGGGGCAGAGGAAGATGGATTGAGCTGGGCAATAATTTAAGAAACTGAGTGAGTCTGTACATCCAATCACTTTACAAATCAGGGGAAAAGGAGAGAGGAGGAAAGGCAAGGCGGGGGGGAGAAGTGAAAAGGCCGCGCAGGGAAATGCATCACAATTACTGTCTCGGCTCTAATGAGGAGCCTGTCATGAGGCTGTCATCCTGCGGAAAGCCACCTACTCAGAAAGATTCAATAAAAAAGTAGCAGAGAGATAAAAAAGAGATATATTTCAGCCCTTGCTAATATTCTTTTCATTTGTCCCAGCACAAAATAAGATACTGCACTTAACCGGCTCGGTTAAAATGAAAAGGGGGGGGGTGGGAAGGGAGCAGCATTGATCAATACCACTAAAAGCCGGGAGACACGGTGATGGAGTGCAATTTTTTTGTCTGTGCTGAAGCATAGCAGAGGCCCGGGCGGGGTAATTTATGATTCGCACGCATGCTGGCTAACTAGAGGCTGACAAGACAATGAATCCTCGATGAGAGGGCCGCGGGCCGCTGGGAGAGCTGGAAAGGGAGACCGTGACAGGGACCTGGAAGGGAGAGGGGAAGAGGAAGGCTGGGATGGGCTGTGGCCCCGTCTCCCCACAGCGCTGCTCCTGGGCTCAACGTGGGTCCACAGAGCAGAGCAGAAACGCCTCCCTGGGCTTCACAAGTGAAAAACAGGGAAACACGGAGAGCAAGGCAAGGGGCTATGCTGCCTCCGTCCCTGCCCTCCTCCCTCATGGCTCCCAGCCAGGCGGTCTGCCCATGCCGGCTTCCCCCGAGGAAGCACACTGGTGCCAGGCCGTGACTCGCTCTGGGCTGGGGATGGACCAAACCGGGACAGTGGGCACCAGGGATAGAGGCAGAAGATCCCCTCTCCACTCCAGCTTCTCCGATGGGTTTGGTATGTGTCTGGGCAAGCTCAGGAGCACAGAGCTGGACCTTCCTGCTGCCAGCCATCCTCTGCCCTGGCAGTGAAACTGGAGCCTCCTCCAGTCCACTGCCTCATCTCCAAAAGACAAAAGTCCTGAGGAGCAGCTGGGTCTCCCTGGTGTCATTGGGGTCCCTGGCTTCAACAAACATTGCACAGCAGAAATGCTCCGGGGCAATCCTACAGCTCTGCCCCTCCAGCCTGGNCTCCAAAAGACAAAAGTCCTGAGGAGCAGCTGGGTCTCCCTGGTGTCATTGGGGTCCCTGGCTTCAACAAACATTGCACAGCAGAAATGCTCCGGGGCAATCCTACAGCTCTGCCCCTCCAGCCTGGGGGACCTCCTGGAGCACGATGCACCTCTTTCCCCCACAACCTTGAGCTGCCCTCCATCCCACAGGTCTCGTCACGCCATGCAGCCGACTGGGCAGGCTGCGGACAAACCACTCAGGGCCAGTGGGACCCAGGGACCATGCCTGAATTCTGCAAATGCCGTGGCCCACGGCCAGTCGTTCCTCAGTGGCGCTTGCAAAACAAGGCACTGGGGCCCAGCACACTCGCCAGCAGGCAGGAATCCAAGCAGGAGACCCCAGGGCTCTCTTGCTGTCTGCTCCGTGTGTGGAGCCATGGCTGGACTGAGTGCGGGGAATGGCTCTGCCTCATCACCATCCCTCCTCCTCCTCGGCCACCCAGCATGGCTGGGACTGCGCATCCAGGGGTGGCAGCTGGGTGACGTTCACCAGCAGGCCTGGCCTCTGGCCCTGTTTGCTGTTACAAGGGTCACTTTTTGTCCCTTGCTGAACCAGTCCTTGAGACGGGGTTCCTGCTGGCCTGGTGGGAGAGGGCAGAGAGGAGGAGCTGTGTAGCTGCATTGCCAACGTGTGCCTTGATTATCCATGCACTGCATCAGTTCTTGGGATGGAAAGACCTGGAGCAAAAAACCTTGCTCAGCTGCCAAGAAGTAATGGCAGTGGGAACTAGAGAAGGTGGGATTTTCACAGGAACATCCCTGTGTCTGGCTGGGAGCCTGTAAGAGAGCTGGGATCTGATGACCCAGGCACTTTTGGGGTCTGTGCCATGCCCTGATTGCTTCATCCACACCAGAAACCAGGGTGCAGTCATGAGCAGGAGTGACAGCCGTGCACAGGAGCTGGGGGAGCGCTGGAGGGGCTTCTCCCTCCCAGCCTTATCCCACCACCACACGTCTGAGGTCCCTGCAAAACCCACAGGGTGATCCTGCACCAGACTGCAGCTGTTCAGCTCTCGCACGCCCCTGAGTGCTCCTCTGGGTCCTCGGCAAACGATCTGGCTGCATCCTGAGAGACAGGATCAGCCTGGAAGTGGGACTCTGCCTTCACCATTGGCAGTGAAACAAGAGCCTAGGGACCACCCCACTGCCAGCAGGCTGGGGGCTTGCTGTGGGTCCTCCTGCAGCCCAGCGAGGTGCCCTGAGAGAAGGTCCAGCTCCATCCTGTGTCCACAGCAGATGCTTGCAGGCAGCCACTCCGCTCCCATGCCCTTGACTTGGAGGGCAGCCTGTTAAATTGGTGATATACTGATATGCCTATAATTCGAAGGGGTGGTGGGGTAGAGTCTTTCCCTGCCTCTCACCCACTCCCTCCCCCCCACCTTCCGGCTCCTCTCCTCTCCTCCCTCGGGGGTGTGTGGGGCACATATCGAAAACACAGATATTGAACTGTCAAAACTATTTCCTACAAGAAAATAGATTCATCAGCTTGCAGCACGTAGGGTCATTGCCACATTTTCCCCTCGCGCCAGCACCTGCACATGCCGGCGCATACCCAATGCCTCTTCGCAGCACCGGCACTTTAGCTTGTAGCTCAGGGCCCTTAAGTGACTTTGAGAAATGGGTAATCGATTATAATTCCACGGGCCTCTCTGCAGATTTATCCAGAGAATGTATAAAAGCCAGGGCTTGTGAGAAGCGGGTCCTTCTGGCCAACACGTCAATTGCCTGCGCTCTCCATGCCCGGCTCGGAAAATCGCATCCCGAGCACGACTCTGTTTAATCCATCAGTACACAATCAATGCACTCTGTAATCAACTCTTGATCACTTAATTTTACACATGTTGGCTGAATCCCTTTGTTTAATCACTAGATCAGGCCGCCTTGTTGCACTGCCCCCTCCCTGCTTAACCCTCCCTGACCCTCGCGCCCCCCCCCCACTGCTGGCACCACCAAATGCAGCCTGGAGCCTTCATTTCACCTTGAGGAAGAGCTCCCGTGAATTTAGAGAG
The DNA here is from genome assembly GCA_013398225.1 of Steatornis caripensis. Classification (NCBI taxonomy): domain Eukaryota; kingdom Metazoa; phylum Chordata; class Aves; order Caprimulgiformes; family Steatornithidae; genus Steatornis; species Steatornis caripensis. Next base: position 31,698 of record VZSC01000677.1, read on the forward strand.
CTGTGAGATGGCAAAGGAAGGGCAGAAACGAAAACAGAGGGATTGAAAAAATAATGCCAGAGAGAAAGAATGTATTTTTGCTTCTGTGTCTTCCTACAGCTTGTCCTGGCCATTTCCCCCCACATAACAGAAATCTCTGCTGGGATTTAGAAGGGGGGCAGATGTTGGGATACACACACTGAAGGCCTGCAGCACCCCAGGGAGAATGGGCACATCAGGCTGTCACTGGGCAGACGCACCGGCACACGACGGGCACTCATCACACGGCTCCCTCAGCTGCATCTAGCCCCTCCAGCATCCTCCCCACCCCGTTATTATTTTGACTGTTTTAGCAGCTAAGGCCATTACGAGCATCGGTTCTTGATCTTTCCCTCCCAGAGGCATCCTTGGGAACATCGCTCCCATCTCGCCGGGGTTCATCTTCCTTTTTATGGCAAGAGCACGACCCTCAGGTTGCGAATGCATGTAAACGCAGCTATTTGGCATTTTTAGCATGATTTGTGTTGCTACCCTGATGCCACTTCACCCTTCACATGTGCTCCGCCGGCACGCCAGGGTCAGCATCCGGGGGATGCTCATAGGTGGAGATGCCTGACTGCCCGACATTGAAATGTGCTGGGATTTTGTGTGTGTGTGTCTCACCCTGCTGTCAAATAACCCTTTCCAAGAAGAGTTTGTGGCATTTTAACTGTGTGATGAGAACCTGAAGGCTCATACATAGGGCAACCGTGTACTCGCAATCCAAACATGGACCATTTTGACCAGCCACGTAGGTCCCGCAGCACGTTCCTCCTATCTGAGCAGCGCAGCAGTCATTCATAACCTGGTTATATCTTCCGTTTTAAAAAGGCCTTGATGCCCACCTTTAATTTGGCACGTGGAGTAACTGCTGCTCATGCTTGCAAGAATAAACGATGGGATATGCTTGAACAAGAGGGATCTGGAAGCGCAATTGCCAGGAGAATGTGCAAATGTTAGCTTTGCACAGGAAACTCGCACAAAACTATGTGTTGACACCAAAAGGCCAGTTGTAGGACAAAGCAGGCACGGATGTTTAAAGAGAATTCCAGTTGCTATCCTATAGCAAATAGTCTTCAAAGAGCCCCTGGAGCTCTCGGCTTCTCAGCATGGAAAGAGGAGCTTGTACAAGATGAAACGCAAATAAATAGTTTACCATAGAAAAGATATCCAAGGCAAAGAGTGAGATGCAAGTTTTAGATCTCACATTAGCCAGCTGGGGTTTTATTGGTCCCCAAGTAAAAGCTGTAAATAAAATACAAACCTAACCTGCATATTGTCAAACTACGTTTAAAAAAACCAAACCAAAACAACTTAATTGCACTCGAGAGGACCAAGGGGCGAACTGGTGCATGGTGCATCACAAGGCAGCCCACAGAGCATTTAGTAAAATGTAAATCCAACAGCTGGACAAGTGGAGCCTTTTACTTTGGGATCTGCCGACAGGCACAGACCACTCCAGCTTTGCTAATGTAGCTCATTCCTGCCCCAGAAACTCTTGGTAAAGGGTTAATAAGAACAGAGCGCACAGAAAGCTCCTCTGCTCACACTGACAACGATGGTGCTAGGGAGGAAGGACGGGTGGTGGGTGGGATGCTGAGACCCCATCTCCTTGTTTCCAGGCTTCTGCCTGGCCACAGAGAGCAAAGGTGATGCTGCACTTCGGGGAGGCACAGTCCAGGTGACAGGGACAGCGGCTCCAGCCAGAATTACCCAGCAGGGAATGGGTGAGTGACCAGAGCATCTTCCCCTCCTGTCCTGACTGCTGAGGGCTCCCAGGGGCTCCTGTGCCAGCCTCTGCAGCAGCACACCCGAGGATCTCCAGAGCAAGACAGCTCTTCCCTCCACGTCAGGCTCTCATCCCTCCTACGCAGAGCTTCGCTCCTCTTTCTCTCCACTTTTCCTTGCCACTGCATTCATTCTTTAAATCTTAATATACGCTGATATTTTGACAACATCAAAACTATCCCACTGGGCTGAGCTTAAGGAATCGCTCTTCCAGCAGATCCACACTTGGGATCTGGGCTGGGCTTCACCTGGCCACAGTCTGTAGGGCTTTTTCCCAGGGTCTGCACTTGTTCAAGGTGACCTGACTTGCATGGGAACAGGGAAAGCGAGACCAGGTCACTCTGTCCCTGCAGTTCCTGGCCAGGGCATCAAAGCGTCACCCCGCCGGGGGTCTGCCACCGAACCCAAAAAGGGACAACTTGCTTTGGCTAGGGTGACACTGGGCTGTACAAAGTTGCTCTTCAGCCAGCCCCTTCTCCCCATCCACACTCCTCCTCATTCCCTGACACAACACACAACATTTGTGTTGGGGTCCTGCTGTGCAGGAGCAGGGCAGGATGAGGCCTCGCAGGCACGTCCAGGGGACCAGGCAGCGCCACTGCCGCCAGCACTGCTGGGGATGGGGTTGCAACAACCAAGCTGCTCTTGCGCTCCATGGAGCAGACTTGTCCCATGGCCAGGCAAACCCCACACGGATTTATTTGCTGCCTCCAGACCACTCTCACAGGCATGACACAGGCAATCAGGGACGATGCCCTGCCCTGGAGAGCTTAAGGCCCAAGAGGACCATGCAGGAGGGGAACCCAGGCAGAGATGGGACATGCCCGGACTGGGAGAAGAAGATAACAGCAAAGCTGGGGAGGAGTTTACAAATCCTGTCCCAGCAGCAGCAAACCCTCTGGGAAGAGCAGGAAAGACCCGCTGCAAGTCGCAAGTCGCCACGGAGGAGACCGAACACAGGGCCGGAGAGGAGCCCCCCCGCTGTCACCCACATGCCAGCGCAGGCGATGACAGTGTCACATCCCTTCTGCCGTTTTCAGGTGGAGGGAGGGAAATAAGAAGAAAAAAACCAAAACAACCTGCCAAGGACTAATTAATATTTAATTTACTGCAAAATGTACTTATTATTCCCAAGTAATTGGCCGACCGCACAGCTGTGCCCACTAATGAATAGAGAGGGGACAAGATGCGGGGACAGGAGGTGGGCAGGGGGAGTGCAGGGGTAGTGGTGTCTTTGATCAGACCCTGATGCCTGTCTTTAATGTGCATAATAAGAAAACTTAAACAGCTTTGATTTTTTTTTTTTTTAGATCTAAAAATGGCTGTGATGCCTCTAATGGATTGTGTTTAGCTTATTGCACTGTAATCCCCCTATTATTGCTGCAACTTTAACGAGGGGTTGGGGGAAAGGACTTTGTAAGACAGCATCTGCAAATAGGTTGTTGAATAACAGTGCTGCTAAACACAGAGAAAACAGACGAGTCCTGCTTATTGTGATTCCTTGCATAGATTGCCAACACCTGAGGCACTCAGCATCCCCGTCTCTATTGCCACTTTTCGTTCCTTGATTGAACTATTGGCTCATTTAACTCTAAAGATGGGAAATATTTTTTTACTTGCTAATAGAAGTGTGGCTCGGCTGTGGCCCAGCGTAGATTTTTAGATCAGTTTTTCTTGATGGCTTATTCTGCGGAGAGAGTTAATTTCAGCCCAGTGCAGAGTGCTTAAGTGGGATTTAAGTGGTGAGCAAGTCTTTCGCTGACCCCTTCGCACAAGGTGAAATCTGGCCTGAGAGCCTTCCCTCCCCGGAGAGCGATGTTCAGCACAAGGCGAGGACACATCCTGACGCTTCAGCCTCCTCGTGCTGCCAGGATCTGGTGTTTCACAAGCAGCCCTGACCTGCACAGGCACGGCTTCTGGGGACAGGGACACCGTCACCCCTGTGCCCCAGGGTGCCTCGGCTGATGCACAAGGAATTGCATCTTTGCTAGGCACAGGGAATGTGGAATAGTGTGAGGAAGGGATTGAAAGTCCTGGTTTCTCACTCTTTCTGGGTCCTGACCTGCCCAGACCCTTGCTGGGGAGTTCCCTCCCACAACAGCTGCAGTTGCTGTAGCCATCTCTTTTTCCCCAGAAGGCCAAGAAGAGCAGAGCTGCCTTCCCCCTGCCCCGAGCCTCATCCCTTCTCTCCACTGCAGCCCTCACCCCAATTAAAGGCCTGGTGGTGGGTCCAAAGGCTCCTTTAGCTTTATGACAGCACCAAGACCTCGGGCCAAGTTCCCATCCCTCTTCCACGGGTGTAAATCCAAAGCAACTTCATGGACTTCAACAGCGCGAAAGCCAGATCAGCACTTGGCACCTCCATGCCTCTCGGCATCCAAGTCTGTCGAGTGGCGGGCCGGGAGACGTGCCGTCACGGCCGCCCGCTGCTCCTGCCCCGTGGCTGGCTCTTCCCTCCGACTAAAGCAAACAGCTCATCAGACACCGTCCCGGGCAGGCTGCACCATGGCAGGCGGCCACGGCACACAGCAGAGAGAGGAACAGCCCCAGCAGAGGAGAGGCATGAATCATGAAAGGAACAAGGAGACAGTGCATGCACACCCCTTGAAGCCATCCAGTGGCTGGAGGGGGATCAAAGAGGGGCAGTGGGAAGGATCAGGGGTTGGCAGAGATACACCCGCAGCTCAGCAGAGTGAGGAGTGATGCCCCCAACCTGCTGCAGGCCCTGCATGTCTCCGTGCAGGGACCTTGTCTTGAGACAGTGGCAGGCTCTTATTCAACACCGTTGTTCAACTTCTTTCCATCCCTCTGCAAGGGACCGGTGCTTGCTGCTTTCCTACATGGTAGGGACAGAGGCACAGCAGACTGGTGCACACAGCTTTCAGTGGAGTGGATGTGCTCTGTGCAGTCTAACATGCAGGGAAAAGGCAGAATTGAGCTTGGTAAATGCATCCCCATGGGTCATGCAACCCCAGAATGGCCTCCGATGGAAAGGTGAGGGCACCTTGCTGCTAACACGTGCCTAACAAAAGGTTGAGCTAGGAAAAAGGAAACGTGCATCAGGGAGCACATTCCTGCATGTAGGTTTTCCCATCTGGACTACAAGTACCTGCGTCCCCTACAAAAGGAGTAGTCATGTGGGACACAGTGCTGGCTGAGACGGGATGAACTGGCTCCATCACCCGCAGCATGGGCAGCACAGGCAGGAGCAGCTACCGGAGTGGATGCACCCAAGATTAAATCATGGCTCTTGCTTCACCCTCCTTTTTGGCTTGATTTATAAATTGTCCCCTTTGAATCTGCTTCAGTTTGGAGTTTGGCTTGGAAGGTTCCTTTGAAATGGGAAGAGAGTTTTTCTCTGAAATGTCACATCGCTTATTAATTTTAATGAATGGATTTTTTTTTTAAGGAAACAGCACAATAATAAACTCAGGTCTGTTTGTGGGGCCATGGCTGTGTGGAAGCTGTGCAACCCTCCCTGCCTGTGCGAGGGCAGGACCCTAGCATTAAACTCCCCAGGGAGCTGCGGACAAGAGGATGGGCTGGAGGGGCTGCCAGCCCATCCCCATCACCAGTGGGTGACCACCATGGGCAGAATTGGCCGAGAACAACTCACCCCTGCAGTGCAGCCCCAGCTGATACCCAAAATGGCCACGTCTGACTTGAAAGCAACTCCAGTTCTACTTTTTGACTGCACGTTGTGCGTTATCCCCATAGTAAAACCTTAACGGCAGCAGAAAACTACACGCTAATCCAATAAACAGTAACAGGCCCCCTCGGAGGCATTAGAGGTGAGAGTGTCAGCACACAGCCGGCCATCTCAGCGCCAACGGAGCCGCAGAGCCAGAGGACACCGGGGGCTGCAAGGCGAGGAGCAGACCGGGCGCAGTGGAGTTTGCAGGGAAGCCCCCTCTCCCTGCCCGCACGGCGCCTGTCACCCACCACACCAGCTCGCATGGCTCCTCTCAGAAATTCAAACCGAGACGTCAGAACCGAGCCAAGAGCCACGGTGCTGCGCCAGCCCCGTCTCCACTCCACCAGCCATGTTGAGGGCGCTGAGCTGCAGGCAGAGGTACCATGTCTCTTCCCAAGCTCTGCATCCCCATCTCCGACCGATTCCCAGCAGCTTTCCATGTCTCTCTCTCTCAGGCTGCCCTGCTCCTTCCCTCTCCCCTCTGCGTTCTTGTGCTGGACAGACCGAGAAGCAGGCACTGCTTGAAAATCCTCACCAAAACCACATTTCTGCTTTGCTCCCAACCAGCAGCTCTTGCGGCAGAAAAACTGCCACCAGATGTTATAGCGGAAAAGCAATTTTGGTTGGGCTTTTGGCAAGCTGAGCTGGTATTTTCCTTGCTTGATTTTCCTTGCTGGGTGCTGCCTCTCTGGCATCAGGAGGGAGTTGGCTGTCAACCCATGGAGCTTTATTGTGGATTTTATTAAACCTGATCAGAGAGGCGCCATTTTTTTGGTCCTACCTCAAGGCGGTACTCAGCCGGCCCTCAGCATCTGCCAAAATAATAATTAACATGCATTTGATTAGTGCCTTGCATGTGGGGAGGCTGATGCATCGTAACCATGAGTGGCCACTGGGAAGAGGGTCAGCACTGTCCCTATTGCCCAAAAAGCTGCTGCAAAGAGGGGACTGTGCTCTTGCAGCCATGACATGGCACTAGGACTTGGGACCAGAGACCGCCTGTTTGATCTCACTCATTTTCCCATGCTTCGGGCCCTCATTTCTAGAAATAAATTGTCTTTCCCATATTTTGGCTCCCTTCTCTGTTCAGCCCTTAAGCTCAATGGGACAGGGACTGTTGCAGCGCTCTGCTGCTATAGGGGCCCCATCTAAGTGCAGCCTCAAGAAAAACATAAATAACACTATAAATAATAGAAGAAAATACTTAAAGAATATAAATAATAAAAATAATATAAATAATGAAATACTCAGGCTCAGGCTCCCAGTCCTCTCCTTCCCTGATGCGACTTTTGTGCTCCCGCTCGCTCCTCCCTGCAGCGCCAGAGACGAAGCTCAGCAGCAGATTCCAGGTCAACCCCCCGCAAATATCCTCAATATCAGCATTGCAGCTTGGACATGGACACAAAAATGCAGCGCAGGCAAAAAAAATCAACAAAACACCCCAGGGAATTTAAACACCTCACCAGATAGGCACTATTGATGGAGAAATATAAATGCTGCTATTTCAGTGGTGGCTTCGCGAGCCCTAAACCTGAGCCGCAGAGTGGATTGTGGGGGTCGATTTGTCAAGCTGGGAGGCTGGCAAGTTTGGGCAGCTTCACAGACTGTGTTTTATGGAACCTTTCAGGAACCCTCAATAAAAAATGTATTAGATTAGTAATTTGAGTCCCAAATGACCAATTTGAAATGATTGCTTTCTTATGATTTTTCTGAAAGTGCCCGTTTCGTGAGAAATTGCTTGAAAAATCAGACAGAGTTTTTAGAGACAATTGTAACAGCACACACGAGAGCTGGGCACGATGGGTTAGGAGAACATTCATTTAATTGAGAAAGGGAAAAAAATCCCATGCAATGCCTCCTCTGTCTTTCCCCAGCTTCTGCATTATCATAACAAGGTCTAATTCTTAAATATTTCTCTAGAGAGGAAAGTGCCTTATTCACCCTGATATTTGGGTGGGAAGAAGGGAGGTGAGGAGGGGAGACATGAGTTGCCGAGGTCAGACATCCTGAGTGGAGCTGGGACGGGAGCCCTGTGCCGGGTCCCCAGCAGGTCCCAGTTCAGGCAGTTACGGCTCCTTCCCAGCAAATTGGTTTTCCTCCCCTCTGCTCAGAGCTGCTGGCGTGGGATGTCTGCCATCACAGCTGGGTGCGCCGGACAGAACGGGGCAGCCGGGCTCTCAGCAGGGATTCGTACTTCACAATGTGGAGGTGTACAGTATATACAGTTCACACAAAACTATGAGCTATGGTTTTTTTTTATTTTATTACTAAAAATACTAATGAAAACTTCCATTTAAGTATGAGATGCACCAGAAATTAAGTGTATGATGACCTCCCTTTCAATCTAAATTATCCTACAACTCCACAACCCTGTGATCATCTTCTCTGCCTTCTGGTCTCTGGACTTTAAGGACCCTGCTCACAGCACATATTCAAGCTTGCTGCCCTGACCGCAGGGCTCAAAGCATGCCTTTGCTATTTATTTAAATGAAAACTGAGATTCTTCTATCACCACTTGACTGCCGGGGCTGAAACTTCAAGGAGGAAAAAAAATCCTGAGAGTCTTATGATAAACTTGTGAAAATTGGCAGTCCTGAGAATGAATCACCCTGGGATACTGCTAGCTGGAAGGTATTAAGGAATTATAGTATACAGCCTAATTAGGATTATTAGTCAGGGCTGGGCTGGTCAGGAAAGATGCAGAATTTGGAGGGGAAACAGGAGAAGAAGGACCAACTCACTCTCCATCTTCTTCTCTTTATCCTGTCCGGTAAATCCTGCCTTTGTACTCCCTGCCCTCCTTAATCTCTTCCCCTCATGCTCCCACTATGCCACCTATTTTCCTCAGTTTCCCACTCCTGTTTTGAAAGGAGACCTTGCCTCTCTTCATAGGAAACACAGAAAAAAGAGGGGAGTCGCTGGGCCCTTGGTGCCCAGCACCTCCAACCACTGTGCGTGCACACCACATCCCTTCTGCCTTATCCTCCACCCTCTGACCCAGCTCTAACTGGGACATCTGGGCACGACTCCAGCCCAAAGTAAATTAACACAGGTCCCAGTAATCACAAATAGCTTTTGCAAACACAAAGCAACCGTGTATGTTTTGATCAGAGGTTAACTGCCAGGCAGCAGGACTGGGGCCATTTTAGGGTACCTGCAGGGGTGAAGTGATGGAACAATCCCTCCAGTATTTGTGTCGTTCAGCTCATCAACTTGATTACTAATGAAAATGCAAAAAAACAGATCACTGAAATATCTTTACTCTTATTCTCCTTAATTGCTCCTACTGAAGCAATATTTTTAAACAGACCATTTTTTAAGACAGGAAAATACCAAGTCAGTAGGTTTTGCATAAATGGCAATTTGCAAAACTGCAAAGGTGACATTTTTGACATGAACATTTAACAAAAAATTAATATTTTGTCTCTTTAATAAATGGGTATTTGCAAGAGAGAATCCATTATAAAAAGGGAGCTAACGCAAGGTTCTTGAAGCCATTTCCATCAATTGCTATAAGATTTATATGTAAATATGTTAATGGTACTATTAATAATTTAATGGGGGCATGGCAAGCTGTGTTTACATAATAAATATGATTAAGTGTTTCCCTCGAATGAAGTTGCTGAACTGTCACGCTACCCCAGGTTATTATCAACATGGCTTTAAAATGTTAATCAGACATTCAGAAGGAAATAGTCCCCATCCCTGCTGGACCATCCAAGTTGTTTTAGATGCAGCTCCCGGTCACTGCATCAGCTGGTCCCCAAAACCTCCCATGAACACTGCAGCGTTATCAGAAGAGGCGTGGAGATTTGCTAAAATGCATGGAGAATATTTTATCTGATTTTATTTTTTACAAGGATGGACTAACACTGTCCACTTGAATGGAATCACTTCAGATTTACTTGAGTGTAATTGAGAAGAAAATCTGGTCTGAGATAATTAAGTCGCTGAATATGCTTATCGCTCCTTAAACCACTGCGCATGGAGCAGGGAGAATTACGCAGCCTTTGAGCGGTGGGAACGAAGCAGTTTCTGGAATGACGGGGAGGCTGCAAACTCCAGCAAACTCCTACTTCCTTGCTAGACTTTACCCATCTGAAGTTGTGGGATCCTCCCTTCCTCGAGCATCACTGTCTCTCTAAATGTTTGCTGGAGTCAAGTTTTTTGACAACACGGATGAAGCTGCTCTGAAGCTGCACACCGCAAAGGGGCTGTGGGTGCTGCAGCAGAGTCCCAGGCTAAGCCCCTCTGCAGCCACCCTGGCTGGCTTGCCCCTTAAGCCCAGGTTGCCTGTTAAGCCTGGCTTGCCCACATCCAGCAAAAGCCTTTACTCTGAGCAGGCGAGGGACAGGAAGGGTTAATTTAACCGCAGTGCAAGGCCAATCACGCTGAGGTGTCAAACTATAATTTTATATTAGGGCCTGTAATAGTTACTAGAGTTTTACTACAATAACTACATGTCCAAGCAGAGTTTAATGAGAAAATCTATAGTTTTGCTATGGTATTTTCTCTTAGTTTGCATAATTCCCTGAATGCAACCCAGTAAAGCTTTTGACCCGAGATAATAAAAAGGTGATAAAAATGGGCTGTAAAACCCAGCATATACATACATATATATATATATTAAACAGCCACTACAAAACTATGGGTAATTTCCACAAGATAAGACAACATAAAAAAATGTCTTCTGATGCAACTAATTCAGGGGAGAACAAAACTAAATTAAACTGATAAATTTAAACAACAAGCAACCCCAGAATTGTGGGTCACGGCCCTGACCCTGCCTGAGCTCAGCCTGGGTGCCTTAAGGACAGGATCTACCCTGAGGAGGGCAAAGGGCTGGGTGCGTCAGGCATGCGCGCACGGGCTGATGCTGCACATCATGGAGAGGAGATGGGAATTTTCCTGCGGACATGAGCAGACCCCGGCTAGAGTGCTAATTCTCAGAGTTTAATTCATACTCTATGAATTAAACATAGGAATGGGCTGAATGGCCAGACAGACCGACGGACAACATGGTAGGCTTTTCTCCCAAGGACATGCAAACCGGAGGGCGACTAATGGACAGTCTGTTTGGATGCTCAGATCATGCCCACACCACCCCACGTTTCATTTAAGGCAGAGTACATCTGTCTTGCGCATTTCTGACTTAGAAAGCACCGTCTGGTGCTCTGTTGGTGACAGATCTTCCTGTGGTAGTATCCCTTGCTCCCAGGTGGCAACACTGAGGTGCAGCTAAAGGAAACTCCATGAAGGGAGGCAGTGGAAGAGCTGGAAGATCAGCTTTTAAACCCAGCCTTGGGCATGTTAAGAAATATATATGGGGAAATGCTGCTTGTTCAGAGCCCAAACGACAGGAGCGCCTGCAGGAAGGTCCTGAGCAAGGACCACGCATGGCTGGGCAGGAGGGAACCCGTTCAGCACCACCACTAGCTAACCAGGGAGCAAACCTGGCAGTCGGCTCAGGCCGTCACTCACAGGTCCCAGCAGGAACAGCCGTGTTTAGGAATAGCCTGTGGGCTGCAACCTGTCTGGGTAAACATGTCTGTCTCGGGGTGAGAGCTGGTGAACTGCACCAGCTGATCCCGCACAACCCTCACACCGAGCTATTCCTGTCAGCTAGGTTGTTCCCTACAAATACCAGGTGCAGATTTACTTGCTGGTGGCAGTGAGCTCTCATGAGCCCCCATCTCCCCCTCCAAACACCATAACCTCTCCGAAAGCTAATGGGAAACCCTGTGCCTGGTCCAGTGAGGTCTAGGGACCTTTTATTTCCATTGAAGACTTTACCAAGGAAGATGCAGGTCTGGGACACGGGTCTCCAGGTTCCTGCTCCCCTATTTTGACCTCAGTTAAATGTCTCCTCCCGCTCCCCTTGTCTGCGTAAGTGTGATCACCGAGCTGGAGCCCGGCTGAGAGCGGGCTGGTGAAGGAGGGAGGAGGCTCCTTAGCTGAAAGGCATGTGAGAAGGACACATTAAATCATCACACACACTCTCCGCATTTCCTCCTCCACCCTGCGGCTGGTTACGAGGAGGTTTGGATTGTAAATACAGCAGTAACTTTCTCCATAAAAGTCAGCCTCTTCTCTCCGCTGGAGCCATCAAGGGATGGCACAAGCCAGTGCTTGGGATCTAATAATAACAGCATCTTTCACTGCTACGGCATGTCCCTCCCCAAAGACTACCGAAGGGCTTCACAAGCATGCTCTGTACATTTGGATTTCATCCTGAAATGCACCCGCTTGCAGGAACAGGTAGAAAAAGTTATTTACAGGAGGAATTCAGGGAAGGCGAGGTAGAGCGAGCTGCACTGCCACCCGTTTAGGACATGTCAGCGAACACGAAACATGCCTTGGGAATTTTTATGTGCAAAAGCAGTTTCGCTTCAGATTCTGCATCACCCCCAGGGTGGGACATTCCGTACGTCCATACCCCGAAGTTCCCATCTCACATACAGAGCACAGCCGGCAGCTCCCCTTCCCACCTCCCTTCCCCACCCAGAGGGTCTTGGAGCAGGTGAAGATGTGCAGGTCGTGCTGCCGTTTCAGGGAGAGCTCTGGGAAGGAAGCACAAGGTGGGTTGGACGTGCCAGGTGCTGCTTGCCCCGACCGATGGCCCCTGAGGTTCATCTCCACTGGGTCCGTCTCTCTGGCAAGCTCCTGGCTCTCTGTCACCCTGCCAGCTCCGGGCTGTCCCTCTCCCATTCCCCCATCAATCACCCACAACGGGGATGATGTGTTAATGTTTTTCCTATAGACAGACACATTATGTTTCCACACTGCCTCTGCACACGCCGTGTTTACGCCCCTTCTCCCTCCGGGGAGTAAATCAAGCAAATTGATGCGAGCCATGATTAATTGTGTATCTCGGACCAATCTTTTACCGAGTCCCTCACACAGGCAGGTTGTTCCCCCCCTCTCCCTCCCCGACGAACAGGGGAGAGGAGACGGCTCTCTGCTCGCTCCCTCTCGCGCAGTTTGACGGATAGAGCCTGCCCGGGACGCGGCGAGATAAATTTGAAAGGCCTGCACCGGGCTGTCAGCGTTAAAGATGATGAATGTGGGAGGTGAGGCGGGAGGGACCCGCC
>VZSC01000677.1:52391-100839 GCA_013398225.1 Steatornis caripensis
AAAAAAAAAAAAAAAAAAAAAAAAGAAATGCAAACTCCAAGAAGCGAGAGGCCGAAAGAGATGCACAGGGCCGGCAGGGCTGGGCAGACTCCGGAGAGGCCATCGGGGCCCTGGGGACCTCCCGGCGACCAGGGGGCTGCAGGGAGGAGGAGCGGGAAAGGGGGAAAGTGCCGGAGCATCGAGGAAAGCGCGGCAAAGCAGTAAGAGCCCTCTCAGCTGAAGATCAATTAGCATCAATTACTGACTTCATTTAATTGTCGTAGAAGATGAATTTGTCATTTTTAGTCTGGAATTAATGGGAGACCTTCAACTTTCCCTTGGCAGCCCCAGCAGGTCACTGAGTATTTTTTTTCTCCTTTCGCCTGGGGAAGAAACGTGGCAGCGGGGAGGAGAGGCGAGAGCCGCCGGTGCTGCCCGGGTACCCGTCCCCGTCCATCCCCATCCATCCCAATCCACTGCTGTCCCACGCTCAGCACTATGGTGGCAGCCGGTCTGGCAGCTGACCGGCACAAGCAGCATGGCCGGTGCCCGTGCCCTGGCCAGCCCTTGTGCAGTGCCGGGCAGCGCTCCCACCACCACCTTTCTTGTTTTCTCTTTTTTCTTTTTTTTGGCACCTTCCACTTTTTCTCCCCTTTCCTGTTTTCCGCCAGAAATTAATTTTGCAGCCGAGGGCTGCGAAGTGTTTACATTTTCCCCGGCAAACAGGCGACAGTAAACAATGAACGCTCGCAGATGAAATTGAATTTATAACTGCATTATGGGGCCAGATAACGCCCTAAAATAATACAACGATAAGGAAATTCGATTTGATTGCTGCCGCGAATCAGCTTGGGCCCATCTGCAGCCGGGGCCTCCCATAGTAATTTTAAATTGGGTTTGTAAACCTTATTTGTCCTTAAATATTTCTGTCATTTTTCATTGCTGGAGACAGATCCTTGGGCACGGGGCCATGGATTGGCCCCGCCGGAGCCGCGCCGGCATGCAGGCGGAGGGCCGGCACGGGTGCCCGGTGTGCTGAGCGGGCGCCGGGGCCGGCAGTGACAGCCGCTTGTCCTATCAATCACTGTGTCGACAGCCAGGGAGGAATCTCAGGCAGAAATTGAGTTTGCCTCACAGGGGACAATTGAGCAAATTAATAGACCATTAGCCAAGCAGTGACCTGAGAAATGAGGGTGCTCAGGCTCCCCCCAGGTTTGGGGGGGAGGAAGGGGAGAGGTGATGGAAATCCCAAGGTTGTCCCCAAGGGGATGGTCCCAGCACCCCGGAATGGGACGGAAGATGTGGGTGGGCGGCTGCGTTGGGCGTCCGTCATGGCTCACTTGCAGCCTGGCACTGGCTCACCCAAAAATGGCTGTGCACCAGTGCTGGTGTACAGCCGGCATGGCAGGAGGGATGCAGGGCTCCGGCAGGTGGGAGATGGCAAGAGGGGCTGCAAGGATGATCCACAGAGGGACAGTCAGGCAGCAGTAAAGCGAAAGGTAGGGAGAGGGGGAGTGAAACCCAAATTCTCTCTCATTTTTGAGAAATCTCCTACAGAAAGACATCATGTGGAAGTACTGCACAAAACTGTGCTGTGGTGTGCATGGGATGGCTCACAGGTCCCCAGGGTGCAGAGGCACAGGGCACCCCTCAGTCCCAGTGGGCGACAGGCTCGTGGTCACCACTGGGCAGGACCCTGGGTGCCTGCATCGACCCCTGCCTGTCTCAGCCCCCTTCCCAAAACAAAGGATGCTGAACCGGGAAAAGGCTGGGCAACTCCTGCCATCCAGTCACCAGCTGGGGCTGCAGGACCTTGTGGAGGGGTGATTCCAGGGAGGACACCATCCTCCTGCCTCGAAACACAGCCAGGTGCTCTGTGCAGCATCTCTCCTCTGCGACCTCCCCTGAGCTCGCCTGTATCATCACCATTCATTATCCAAATGACTATATTTATTAAGTTCCCTGCCAAGGCATTACAGAGTGGTCTGTAACAGAGATTAAAAGCAGAATAAAACACCAATGTGATCTTTTTTCAAGTAAGCAAAACGATAAACAGCCTCAGCACTGGCTACCAGAAGCACACAAGCCATGGGAAGGATGCTGAATTCATCACTGCCACAACACAAACATACTTGTGCCTGCAACCGCCCTGTTCTCAGCAGTGGGGATCAGCCCCACACACGTGCTTCTGCTTGTCCAGATGCTGCCTGCACTGAAGACCCAGTCAGTGGGGGAACACCTTCACCCGCCCTGCCTCGAGCAGCTGCTCTGCACCACCCTGCCTCAGCAGGGGTGCTGAGCCCCACAGGAACATCTTGCCCTTCATCCACCCCTATGAGTTGTAGGGCAGGAACAGCTCAGGGACGCTCCTCTGCTGGTCCTAACAGCCTGCTGCAAAGGCATGAGTGAGGCAGGCTAAGTTGGTGACTGTGCCCAAGCATGCGAGCCCACTGACCCCCATGACACCAAGGCACTACAGCCTGGGGCAGTAGACAGACAGACCATCACAGTCCTGCTGGCATTTGCCAATGGCTGGGGCAGCAGTGGGATGCAGCAAGGAGCCACAGCTCCTTGCTCCTGTCCGCTCGGGTCTGCGGAGCACAGCATCAGCCCCTGCCCCTGCAGCACGAGGCTACGTGGTTCTTACTTTCAAAGGTATTATCTTAAGTCTGTGGAACGAGGTGCTTTACGAGGAGGCACCAGGTTTCTTTGTCTCTGCTGGAGATAATCAGGTGCAGATAGGATGTATGTTCTGTAAAAACATACACTCACTTCCACTCACCGGTTACCTTTTTTCTGAGAGCTGTAAGGGTTTCAATTACCGGATTCTGGGATTTAGTGCCCAGGGCTTTTTGGTGTGCGTTAGATTTATTAGAAGGTTTAGTACCAGCGGAGGATTCACGCATTTACTCCCAGGAGCCCAGCTTCCGTTCACAGACCCTAAATCATGAGCTGAGATGGGCTATTGTCACTTACGACATTAGCATGGTTAACGTACGCGGGGATGATTAATAGCGATATACATGCAGCCTCCCCCTCCTCCTCAACACCGCATCTCTGCCACCTCTGCCTGAGCCCAGGGCTGCCCCTCCGTGGGGAGAGGCATCCTGCATCCCCTCCCTGGGAGCACCGGCTGCTCAGCACCACCCCAGCACTGGCAGTATTACTGGTTTACACTGTATTTTATTATTATTTTTAAGATGAAGTGTTTCAGGCACTTGGCAGGGCTTTCTGCTGAGGCAGGACTATGGGAACCCCCCGCAGATGCTGGCTGGGAGAAGGGGAAGGCGCTCAGGGGAAGAAGGTGGCTGGAAGAAGGGAAATGGTGCAGGCTGGCAAAACCTGCAGAAAAAGATTGTTATTCTAAGAGTAAACCCAACCTTTCCCAGCAGGACCCACCCACACCTTGCCGGCTTCTTCTTCCCCAAGAAAACCTCAGGTCAAATCTGTTGCTGGAGGAAAGAGAAGAGGAAGGTGCCCTTACTAAGCAGGGAGCAGTCGAACGAGGCAGCCCCTCTGATCCAAGCAGATCTTCCCGGAAAAATCCCATGACATTAATCCCACCTATCCGCCCGGCTTGTCTCCCATCTGCAGCAGCAGATCCATGTTTTATGGTCCTCCCTGTCACCCCAGGAGACTGGTGACAAGGCTAAAACTCATCACACAAGTGGTCCCCCAGTACCTGGGGGATGCAACAGCCTCTGCATCGCAGGCTCTGCATCTCCCACTGGCGGGTACCCGAGGCTCAAGGTAAGCCCTCGGCTCTGCTATGCTCCGGGGGAGACATGACCACACTCCTAACAAGCAAGATCCTGATGGCTTTTGTCCTTTTTCCAATACTCTGTTACTTACATTCCTTCTTTTTTAATTAAAGGAGCCCCAGCCGATTTTACAAGCTTGCCACCTTCTCTCCCAGTCTCTGTGTCTCTCATATGCTTGAGTGCTAGTATTAATTATTAGAGCCAATTTACTGTTTATACTCTGATGTTTTAACTAATTACCACTAATGGCAGACACCAGTGGGCAATCAACTTCATTTAGTTCCCAGTGCAAACCACTCATTACTATCTGAGAGAGGGAAAGAGAGTGCGCGGGAGGGATAAATAAAGGCTGAGCTACGTGAGTGGGTGCATGGGACTGGTGGTGAGCTGCAGTACTGGGAGATGCTCCTGCTTCCCGGTACAGCCACTCCGGCAGGGCTGTGGGGGAGGATTTAAAGTGTAGATGGATAGCAGGGGAAAGCCCCTGTGCAGAACCACTCTGTGGGGGCTATTAAGATTGCTAGTACTTCACATTGTGTGCTAAGCCCTGCCTTGTCATCAGAGAAAGGCTTTAAGCCTGAGATAGTCAGAGTTACAGGTGAACAACGTGCCTCTTTCCTTGCTTGGCAAGTGGCTCTTTTTTGCTGCTGGGTTTCATCCTGGGATTCTTCCTTGGGGAAGTGCAGCCCATGCTTATGTTCTTGGCTTGGTGCAATGCCAGATGGAGCCAGGTTTCCTGAGTCCCAGGTGCTTCTGGTGTTAATCCTGCCATGTGAGGTATGGTGGGTGATGTGAAGTCAAGACGAGCTGGGGCTGAAAAGCCCTTGAGCTGGGCTTCCTCCTGTCTGGAGCTGAGCTTTAAGCCTGGGCTAATGAAGCTCAGTCATGTACCTAATTTAGCTGTTTCTATGTGTAGTGATATTGTTGACACTAATCCTTCCTTAACACGGGTGTATCCCTCAGCCTAGCTCATGTCTCTTGTCTATTTGTTCCCTCTGGAGACCCAGGAAAGCCACTGCTTATTCTCCTGCATGTCAGAACCAGTACAGGAGCTCACAATGTTAAAAGCACGTACCCTTCAGGTGGTACAGCTGTCCTGGCTGTGCTCTTTCTTCTCTGTTTTGGACCAAGAAAAAACCACATGGCGCAAAGCAGGGCCTGCAAGGAGGGATGATGGAGTGAGATGACTCTGCCAGAGCTGGGCTGGCCCTGCAGCTCCAGCAGACGCCTTTGGTGGACGCTGTCCCAAGCAGAGCACGAGGGCCTGAGCTCCCAAGCATCTCCAGGTGCGGCTGAGAAATGCCTCTAGAAAAAGCGATGTCCGGATCCATTTGGCTCCTATGGCAAGGCCTGTTAACCTTGACGTGGGACAAACCTCCAGCCAACTGCATTTCTGGTTCTGGGGATCTGGACTGCTCCAGCCCTCAAGCATAAACCACTGGGGAAAGAAGATCTTTCCAGGGGACATACAGAGCTCTAATGACCTGCCAGCTCATTACCAGTAGTGGGAGTCCTGCCCTAACAAAAGGGACTACAGTGTTTTCAGAATTTAGATTCCACCAACTGATTTTAGTGCAGCAATGCTGTGACAGCTTGGCTGGGAATCCCAAACCAGGGACACAAGCCTAGCCACAGGGATGGGGCTGGGCACCACACCTCCAAAGGGATCGCCAGTCTCCTCTTCTCTCACTCTTTCATTCCCTGATTTGCTGTTGAAATCCTGCTTTTGAAAGAGAGATGGTGCGGGGTTGGAGACCCGCTCTGTGGTGGTGGGGAGGTGGTCGCCTGTCTTGCGGAGAGGGGGGTTATAACTATGCACACATCTGAAATGTAATTGCTGTCAGCTCTCTCCATTGTTGCAGCACAAGGCCTTTAATCTCTCCCACCAGACCCATCGGCCCTGATATTGCAGCTCCAGAAAGGCTGGTTTTATGTACTTTAACCCTGCGACCTTTACAAATCCCATCATTCCAATCAATACGTCTCATTAGCGTTAGGTAAATGTATGGGATGGATGGGGAGCTGTGCTGGGAGGAGCCCGCGGAGGGTGGGGTGGAAAGTGCTCCTGCCTGCTCTCGGGGGGCAGCACAGCCCCTCCACACTCCCCGAGCTGCTGGGGGCATCCTTCTCCCCCAAGCATCCTTGCTCCCAAATATCCTTCCCCCAGATGCACACCTTGGGCCAGCTAATGCAGAGCATGAAACAAAGTCCTTGCAAAGCCAACAGCGGAGTTAAGAGCCCAAGCCGTTAACTGGACCAAGCTGTTGGAGTCATTTTTTTCCCTCTCCTTGGGAAGCAGACATATGTTTTACAGCTTTCCCCTATGTCGACTAAATGAAAACATACAGGGCCCGTGACAGGTGATGGAAAAACAATGTGGGGTGTGCGCGGGGCTGCTTGCCATCCCTGCCTGTCAGGCAGGGGAGCTGCCAAGGAAGGCAGTTACTGCAGATGGCAGGACAAAACCAAGGAGTGGTGTGAAGAAAGAAAATCTCCGGCACTTCCCGTGAAAATGAAGGGCTTAACCCTTAATCCACAGAGAAGCGTGAGTTTACACCAGGTGAGGACCTCACCAGCACAGGAATGCTGACCGTGCCAGGTGGGACCAACCCATGGGTTCACGGGGCATCAATCAACGAAGGATGCTTCAAAAAAATGATGAGACCAATCCTGCCCTTGGAAAGGCTGGGGACAGGATAGTGTTGCAATCTGGTTTTTGCTGAGGAGGGGGTTCCCTCCCGCTGGAATCAGTGCCTCAGCCAGCAGTGCTGTAAATACTATTACTGCCCCTAAAACTACCAAGCTATCCTCTGAATGCTGCTCGAATGCTTGACTTGGGCGACCCACAGGCAGCAGCGGATCCCACAGGAGCAGGCACCTCAGGGGCTGTTATTGCCACAGCCTGCCCGGGGTGGGGGCAGCCGGCTGCTATGGGCAGCCTGCCCTGCCACACATGCCCCCTTGCTCCCCATATTGCCACCAGGGTGTGGGGTTGCTTCCTGGGGGATCACAGCACCAGTGGCCTCCAGACCTGGGCACTGCCGGCTCTCCCACACCGCGTGCCTTGCAGCTCTGCACTGTGCCAGATCTGTCTCCCAGAGCTTCAACCAAACTATCCCATACTTAAGCAAATTCACCCCTGGCAAATCCAGCTCCTCAAAAGGAAAGATGAGTTGAAGGTCTTCTCCTCCCTGTGGGGCAGGCTGGGGTGCAGGAGGGGGCGAGGGTGCCTTCCTCACCCTCCCCAGGCAGGGCAAGGTTTTTAAGTGGCATCTGGAGCCGGGCTTGGTTTCTGAGCTCTGCTATCCCCATCTGCAGAGCCAGCACGTTACTGCAACAGCACTCAGCCCCGCAGGCTTCGGGCTCGCCCCAGCAGTAAACGCAGCCTGACGAATACAGAGCACAAAATATATTCATATGCATCCATCTATTTCCGCAAGAGCCTACAAAAGCAAGAGCTTAAAAAACATGGGTGAGCGCTGCTTTTTCACATTAGTGAGGTTTAATGAAGGTGTTTCCGTGAGGTTTAAACTTAGAGCTGGGCCAAACACACCGCTCTCTCGCTGGAGCGTGGGAGAGCCAAATTTGTCTCTGTGCTGGAGGGGATATGTGGAGCTGGGTATGTGATGTTCCCACGTACGTGGTGCTGTTCGGAGGCCTGGTTCATGTGCTTCCCCCCCTTTCCGAGCACTCATGCCTGCTCTCCCTGTCTCCCCACCGCTCTGTTTGTCAAGGCTCTTTGGCGAGACCTCGGACTTGTTGACAAGCACTAAAGTCCGTGGCGGCATGAAAACCATTTAAGCACTAAGCCCCCCTCGGCTTTAGCGAGATGACTCTGCAGCGCAGGATCTTAGTGCAGCCCCTGGCAGGAGGCAGAGGGAAGGAGAAATGAATAAATCCTCTGGCGGGGCCAATTTCACGCCACCTGACACTGCTCCTCCTGGAATTAAACAGGCGAGTCCCGAGGTGCCTCTCTGGAGTAGTGGGCTGCTCAGCACCATGCCAGCACCCCTGCCCTCTGTGGCTCCCCAGCCACCAATCTGGGAGCAGCCATGAAACCTGTGTCCGGTCCATGATAGGAAAAAACACCCCATAGCTTTAGCCTCCCTCTCCAGCAAAACAACTGTTGGGCCCAATAAAGCCGCTGCAGTGCAAGTCCCCAGTTCTGCAGTGTGCCAGGGTACCTGGTCCTGGCTAGGAGCCCCCAATGGCAGGGCACCCATGTGCATGGGGCTCAAATAGTCTTTTTGAGTGTGGGGGGTTTTGCCACCAACAGTGTGGAGCCAGCAGCAAAATCTCCTAGGCAGCCACAGACCCTCAGCAAGCCTTTTGGAGCAGCGCTGCCCTCCTTGGCACTGCGGTCCCTGCCTGGCCATCTGCACCCGGCAGCAGGACATCCCACATAGCGGTGGCAAAGCGGAATGGGATGAGAGGGCAGAAAGCTAACACATCCCCCAGCCGCATGGTTATCGGTGGAGGACAGAGCAGTGGCCTTGCTGCAGGACCCTGTTTAACCTTCTCGGGCTTGTCTGCTGGAGGGAAGCTTAACGGAAAGAGAGATACTATAGATAGACAGAGAGATAAGTGGGTCCAGAGATGTAGGAGACTGCAGCAGCCTTAGATTTTATCTGCATCTCTGCACAACCAGACCACCTTGGAATCCCAATCAACAGTTGCTAATACTGGCAGTTGTTAATAAAACATAGGGGAGAAGCATGAGGGGTTAAAGGCAGAGCATGCTGCAGGGCTCTGGGGAAGCCTCCTTACAGCTCAGGGCACTGGATGCTCCCACTGTTTAGTCCAATACCGCCCAGAGCTCCTCAGCTTACTGGCTCCATTTTTCTCACCCATTGGAAAAGCTGCTTTTGGACAGTAATGGAAGCAGAGGGAATTCCCAAAGGTCTGGACACCACCCCGCCACCTCCCTCTGATCCCTGTCTGTTCCATTGGCTCCTGTGTGCCTGTCTTGTTCCTGTGCTGCACCCCCCGAAGGGCTGGGGCTGAGCCCAGCCCAGGGGCAGGTGCGAAGAGGCTGAAGGTAGCTGCAGAGGTGGGAGAAGGATGCTTCCCAGACCTTCCTTTCACTCCTGATCTGTTTTGGCAATGTTCAGCCCTCTGGGATGCTCTTCTCTGTGTGTCCCTCACCTCTACGCGTGGTCTGGATCTGCAGGATCCATTCCCACTGCATTTCGCCTGTGCCACTAGGAGCTCCTTTTCCTTGTAAGGAGCTGGGGAAGGAGATGGGGCAGCCCCAACGCTGGGAAGGGAAGGGAGAGCTGGTGTTCTCTGGTCACCACTTGAGAGAGCAAGCAGGTGCTCAAAGCGCTGGGACCTCATCCCAGAGCCATGGTTGCCCCCCTACTGCACCCCATCTCGTCCTCACCTCTGGTCATGCAGAAATCTGGCCCTTACTCAGCCCAGCACTTCAGTACCAGCCATTACAATGACAAGGGTGATAAGAGATTCTTATCACAGTGCTCAGAACTGATTTGAAGCTGAGCCCCTTCCTCGCACTCCTCCTCCTCACAGCTGCTGGAGCAGCAGTCAGCACTGCAGAGGGACTCCGTGGCAGGGCTTGCTGGGAGAGCAAAGGTTGCAGTTTGGGGTTCAGATCCCTCCAGAGAAATGGCCCTCCAGCCTAGCAGCTTCAGGTGTATCCTCCTGCTGGAGACAGAGCATGCGAGGGGAGCCAGGACGCCTGGGCTCCTTCCTTCCTGCTGGGAGACTGGCTCTGCTCCGTGTCCCCAGGCTGCAGGAGGGACAATGCAGCTCTGCATCCCTGGAGGGCACTGTGAACCTCCATCCAGGGAGACCTGGGCAAACGGCTGTGGCCTCCCAGCTGAGGCACGAGCCTTTTCTCCTCCTTGTGCTCAGGGGAAGAAAGGAGAAGATCCTGCTGACTCCACAGGAGAGACATGGAGTAGCCTGCAGTCCTGTATCCCAAGCCTGAGGCTTGCTGCACCCTTATTTTTCTCAAGTCTTTCACTGTCACTTCCTACAGCTCAGTGTGGCTTGCCTCCGCTCCAATCCCCTTCCCCTCCGATCCTGCCCTCCCACACGTGCCTGATCGGGACAGCGCCCACTGGCAGAGACAGGGGGTCCCAGGCTGGAGTGGGTGTCTGGGACCCCGGTTACACCACAACAGCTGTCATCCCTCTGGTGTCACTGCAAGCTGCTGTCACCTCTCCTGCCTGGAGACTGACTGGGTGTCTTTCCTGAGGAAGCACAGACTGCTCCCTAGTTTCAGTGAGGTCAGGGTTGATTTAGCACAGCTGCCCAGTCTCTCAATCTCTCCCTGCAGCCACCACCTTCACCATTTACAAAAACTCAGTTCCTCCCACCGTTGGCCTCAAAACACAGCCAGGTCCCTGCTTGGCACAGTCCTCAGAGACCCACACCAGCCCAGGCTTCTGCCTTTCAGTTTCCCCCTTCTCAGCTGCAGGATGGCGGTGGGATTTTGTGTGCCTGGGAGGGAAGGCAGAGGACATGGCAGCAGAGCTGCCTGTACTGAGGCTGCCCTGGGCAGGTGGCACTCCAGCTCCCCAGTTCTTGGAGGTGCCTTGGCTCAAATGCACGCATGCACTCTTTGCAGCATGCCTGCAAAGCTGGAGCAGGACCTCAGCCCCTGGTGGGGAAACTGAGGCATGGGCGGGTTGTGGGCTCACACAGCCGCACAGCAGAGCTGCCAAGAGGACCGAGACGTCCTGGTCTGGAGCTGCCCGAGGAGCCTCAGCCCCTTGGGAAACCTTGAAGCCCCAGCAGCTCAGGCCATGCAGATGTTGCAAGTCCTCCTCTTCCTCCCAGAACCATCTCTCAGAAGAGCAGAAGCACAAGGCAGTGGCAGGGGAAGTGTCTGAACAATCGGGGCTTGTGCGGAGACAAAGAAAGGCCCTTCTTGTCAGCGGGTACAGTTGGGGTGAGCCTGGGGGCATCGCAGGATGGCACCCCAGGTACCCCAGCTGTGCCAACTCTCTAGCCCAACAGAGAGCGGGCTGTTGTGGGCCCAGCCCCGGCACAGGGTGTCACCGCCTGCCTTGGTTAGCGGGGACGTTCTCTCTTTGCGCCTGCTGGTTTCTGCTCTGCTGACCCGCTTTGCTCCCTCCGTGGTGCCATCCATCAGCTCTGGCAGCCCCGTCAATTCCAGGGCTCCGCAATGCCATTCCCCAGGGGGAAAAACCACTTTTTTTTTTTTTTTGAGGGAAAGACATATTTTCCCTCCTGGCAAGCTGCTAGGCTCCCTCCCTCCCTCCCCAGACACATCTAATGCTTAACCCAGCCCAGGGACAGGGGCACAGCATGTGCGTGGGCTTTCGTTGAGCCCAGCCCCACCCTCCCTGCCCGCTGCCGGGGGCCAGAAGGGCTGCGGTACCTGCAGTGTCCCCAGGGCAGATGTGCAATGTCCCTGGGGCAGATGTGCTCCAGCACCCTGCCTGTCCCCAGGCCCTTGCTGTTGCAGGTACCAGGCAGGCGGTGGCAGCCTGACCCGCAGCCCGCAGGTCCGGCAGGCAGGTCCAGAGGGCGAGCAGCTATGCCAAGCTGGCAGGAGCCGGGGGAAATAAGCCTGGCAATGGCCAAATCCGGCCGGCCCTTTGCACGGCGCCTTATCAGGGCTGGCTGCAGCAGCAGCAGCAGCTCGGGGAAGGCGTTATTGCGTATGTCCCACATCCCGCTCGCCAGCCTGGCAGGCGGCGGTGGGGACGAGCCAGGGATGCCAGGGCAGCTGCCAGCTGGGTCAGGCTCAGGACGGCGACACCTCTGCTGTGGTGAGGACGCGGCAGGGTGCGTTTACACCTCTGTCCCTGAAAGCCTTCTCCAGGAGGTGGTGGGTTTGAAGCGCGTGCTGGTGGGATGAAGCCTCCAGCAATGCCCCATGCCTGAGTGCTTGCCATGAGGCTGCAGCACTGGACACTACCTACAGATGAGCGGTAGGATCCTGCGAGCAGCCTTCATCCCCTCCTCCCTGCCATGGCCAAGCTGGGCCAGGGTCAGCCCCGCAGTGCTGGACACCACTGCAGCTCTCCCCAGCCCCAAGCCACTGTCCTGAGGTCCAGATCTGTAGCAGGGACCTGACCATTATCAGGGCCTTCTGCCTCTGCCCGGGCAATCCCACCTCAACAGCAGAAACATCTGCCTCACCTCTTCAATCAATACTCAGCTCTTAATAGTCCTGACAATTCGCAAGAAAACAGGGGCATTAAACGTTAATTATATCTATTTGAATTCAAAAAATTTTATTACTTGAGTTAATTATAGCTGGAGTTGTAAAAAGGTGCAGAGCGAGAGGTGCTGCTGCTCTATGTGGCGAGCGGGGCTGAGCACCCCTGGTCATCCCGAGCTGTCGGCCGGGCAAGGACGGAGGGACATACCCACCACGACCACAGCCACCCGGCCAGCGCACGGCCGGACCCTGCCCCTCGGGACAGGGCTGCCATGGGAAGGGGCTGCGCAGGGGTCGTGCCGGCCATGCCGGCGGGGGGATGCAGAGCCGTCAGCAGGGTCTTGGGGCGCATGGCAGGTACTCGCCTAGCTGTTGCACTGGTGAGACCTGGCCTGCCCCAGCCTGCGGGCTTCTAATTTACTGCTTTCCTTTTACCGTAAAACTGAAAGGGGAAGGTGCACCCTTTAATCACTGCCTCCAGGGCCCCGCCTGAAACCACACAGAGACGGAGCGAAGGCTAGGAGTTAATGCTCCTTCCGACACCTTTTTATGATTCATGGGCCTGACCTTGAGCCATAAACCGCTCAACCTCCTCACCACACTGGCAATATTTACAGCCTGCAGGGGCAACTGCACGCAGTCACTGATGCAGATCCGCAGCCTGGGCAGCCCACGCCGGCACAGGTATGCAGCTGGGGATGCAACAGGTACACAGCTGGAGATGTGCAGGCTGGGACGGCTATGCAGCCGGGGATGCTCACGCCGGTGGGCAGCTGTGGAGGGACCCTAGTGTAGCATGCGGAGATGGAGATGTACACTTCATACTTGTACACACATCGTGCACTAATGGATACACCCATACACGCACATAGAGGTGTGCACTGGTAAATATGAGAAGACACCCTCACCGGGGAGCACCTACAGACGCACCTGTAACAAGCACCTTTGTGTGCATGGAGGTGTTTGCCCCCATGCCTGCCGGCTGGGCATTTGCCCCTTAGCACCGAACCATGGTGGGGGGCTTTCTGCTTATTGCAGCAGGACGGAAGGACATGGCCCAACGGGGAAGGGGCCAGGCGGAGCTGGCACACCCCAGCATCCTGCAGCGTGGGTCCTGCTCCCCAGCAGGAGCAAAGGCTGCTGACACACGAGCGGCCTCAGTAGCACTGTGGAGGCAGGTCCCAGCACTGGGGTTCGTCCCGCTGCATCCCACAAGCCAGACAACCCCAGCTCTTGCTCTACAGGTGAGACCCATAAAAAACTACACTGGTCCAAACTGGAACAGGGTGAGATCTACTGGTTAAAGTAAAGGGTGCCATTCCGGGTAGGGTCAGACCAACCAGTTCTTTGCTTTATGCCTCAGTTTCCCCACCACCACAGCAGGAAAAATAATTCTGACCCATCGTGTTTGCATGGAGTTGGGAGGCCAAGCTTGTTCATGTTTGCGAAGTGGGTTTGGCTCTCATGATAGAGCAAGCCAGAAATGTGAAGGTCATTATTATTAGTAGGATTAAAGCAATTTAACCCAGCAGTGAGGGAGTACAGGTGAACGTAGCAGGTGTGCTGCACTCAGCAACAAATTGCACGCACGCACAACCTCAAAACTGTAACAAATGCTACGACTATGGCTCGTTTTAGAAACATTGAGCAGAACTAGAGGGTTTCCAGAGTGCACTCTAACACTTCTACCCAAAAAATACCCTCCCTGAAGGCAGACTGGACTAAGGTACGCTGTTCCTGGAGACATCCAGAGCCTGTATGAGCTGTCAGTGCGCACTCAGCACGTGCACAAATCTCCCAGCATGGGCCCATGTGCATCACTTGCCAGCACAGGGGTGCTCACACTCAGCCTGCCTGGGCCTCACCAGGACCAGGACCTTCTCCTCTGCCCCCATCAGGGGACCACGGCATCGGGCAACTTATCTTGAACAAAATATTTTTTTTTTAAGTTTATAGGTTGTCGAATTTTTTTCTTTCCCCCTTACAAAACAAAAGAGGGAAAAAACATCCTTATCTCGGAAAGCAGAGTTCAGGAAAAAGCTACTGGTCTTTTGGACTCGGTGAGTCCCCATTGGTAGCCTCACTTGTCACGGAGAATTTATCAGCCAAACACAGTGCTGGTATAATGCGCCATATAACTAGTGCATAAACAAACTTCAGCATGATAAATGCCCTGCTTTGAAGCCATAAAGTTATTAGCTAGTGGCTGTTAGCTACTGCTTAGCATGGACACGCTCCTTCCGTTAACCCCTGGATGCCCTGTCCATGCTCAGAAGCCTGGGAGACCTCCGGCGGGCACCTTTGTGCAGTGGGAAAGCACGGAGGGACCTGGCGGGCAGGGATGCTTCTGCTGGCACTTATCTGGGCACGTTGTACCCACTGCAAGAACTGCAGGAGGGAAATGCGTGCTGGGTACAGGTGTCTGAAGGCTGGCACCCCTTTGCTGTCCTATTCAGGATCTTCAGCGGCTTCTCTCCTTCCCTCTGCCCCCCAAGAGGCAAATGCAGAGGGGAGCAGGGCTGGGGTGATAGGTACATACCCACGGCTCAGACCTTCCTGGGCTGTACCCGTTTCAGAGATGGGCTCAGATGGGGCTGGAGGAAGGCAGTCTCCCCTCCACGTCCAGGTCACCTCCTTTAGATGAAGTACTGCTGAGGATTCTGAAGCAAAAGCCCTAAATTTTTCTGGCAGCAGCCAGGCAGCGAGCTTTGGTGAGGTGTTTAGAGTTCCCTCTGCTGCCTGCTGTGCACGGCTGCCTGCAGCTCCTGATGAGCACAGCCTCATCGGAGGCTAGGAGATGCTGGAGAAACACAGCCATGCCCCAGGGCCAGCACTGCTGGCCATGAGCCACTCAGCTGGAGATGGCTAACCAGCAGCAGCAGAGCTAGCAGGCAGCAGTGCCAGGGCTCCTGCCAGAGACGGACCCGGGGAGCACCCTTCACTACGCAGGGTCAGGCTGTGACACCTATCAAGGTCCTCTGGTCCCCTAGGCCACCTCCTGTCCCTGTTGCATGCTTGGGTACTGGACCGAGGCAGGGAGCTGGGTGTGCTGGGGACGGCAGCAGGTCTCCAGCACTCAGCCCAAGGCACGGACAGTGTTACGGAGCAGCATGGCAACTTCTCGGCCACACAACCCAGAGCCCCACTGGGAGGTGCTGGTGGCTGGGGGCTAACTCCCATCCCTCTCTCAGTAAAACCAACCCTGCAAGGAGGCAGGAGATGTCTCAGCAGGGTGAGCTGAGGGGCAGCAGGACTCAGGCTGCCTCAGCACATGTTGCTCATTAGAAGCCCAGTGTTGAAGAAACTCATAATTAGAGCCCTGAGTATTAATTAATCGCCGTGAGCCTCCTCTCATTCTCCTTCCCCTGCTCCCACAGCTCAGGAGGTCAGCCTGGATTATTAACATGTGCAAGTAGAGGATGGCAAGCTCACCGAGTGGGACGGCAGACCCTGCACCACGTCCCTGTATTCAGAGGAACCGAAGGCACCCTGTCCCTCCTCACCAGCACGGCATCCCTTCCCTGCGACCTCTCCTGCGTGGCCAGGCTTGGCTGGGGACACGTCCCACTCTCTTGGGCACAGTCAGCATCTTGAGGACAGCACTTAAGTGGGCTGAAACATCCCAGAATGAGCAGAGCTGCTTTATGCTAACTCTGCCTGCACAACCCCTTGCCATGTGGCTGAGAGCAGATCCCTGCATCCCAGGGGCCAGGTTGAGCCTCTTTGGACACAACCTAAAGTTGGAGTGCTCCCAGCACGATGGAGTGGTCAGCCCAGCCCAAAACCACCATCGAAAGGTCTTTGAGCATCCCATCTCTGTTCATCCAGACCTCGCTTGGGTCTTTGAGAGCCTCAGCACTACGAAGGCAGCCCTGGGGCATGGAGAGGACACGGAGACCTTTTGTGCAGCGTGGCCCCTCCATCCCAGGGCTGTCCATGCAGACTCAGCTGCTTGGGGCATGGATACAGCTCCTGGGAAAGCCACGCTCCCTGGCAAGACGCTGCCCAGACGCAACCCGAGAACCGATGTGCTACAGAGACCTGCCACTGAGCAAGAAAACAAGATATGAAATAAATCCAAACTTTTCTGGCTCCCTGGTAACCAGCAACTGCTTCCCTCATCTGATTTTTTTCCTTTTTTCTGCTGCAGCAATAAAAAGGGGAAAATCAACATCCAAATGATCTTGTTTATGGTGACTAAATAAGCTGCATGTGCTTAATCCGTTAGAGTTTAATGAATTTATGACTTGCTTTGGAATTTGACAAGGGCTGTAAAAGAGTAATTAACATTTATCAGTGTGTTTTTTACACACACCCCACCCTCCTCCCATCTCCTTTCCCTCCTCCTGCTGCCTGTCGCAAAGCAGCACTGGGTATCGGGGGGAATATAAAAGTGATCAATTAATTCTTAATAATCTCAGGGAAAGATTGTAGAGTCACAGTATGAACTCAAGGAGTGTCAATAAACATGCCAAAGGTTGGTCCCCTCCTTCCTGGCGCTGCTGCAGAGGAATGTGGGTGGCTGGGGAGGGGACGGGGCTGCTGGGGTGGCACTTTGGTGGACCAGCCCTGCACCCCTTTCCTTCTCCATCACACTCCACCAGCCTCCAGAGCAGCTTTCTGTCACCAACACGGTGGCCTCTAGGACAGGAGGAGAGCGAGCCCAGGGCTGGTGGCAAGTGGAGTCCCCATCTAATGCGGCAGCAGCGGCAATTTGGAAATGCGACCCCAGTGGCTACCTGTGCGAGCCGATAGCTCTGTCCTGATAGATCTGAACCTGTTGAGAGTAAGCCCAAACCCTCACCACCGCAACTGCAGGGCAGCGAACATCTGCCTAGATGGAGAGCGCAGCCAGTGGCCATGGCACCTGCGCCGCCGTGGCTGTCACCCCACTGTCACTTGGCCCAGGCAGCCACCGCTGTTTCAGCTCTATTAGTTGAGAGGGGACACCGGTGCTGACCCCCAAGACAAACCAGAGGGCTCGCACCTCGCTTCTGCCCGTCCCTCCCAGCTGCTCAGCTGCTGTGGAGCAGGGCTGGAAGCAGGGATGTGATTTGGGGGCTGCAAGGGGACAAGTCCAGGCTCCCCAGCACCAGTCCCCAGGTAGGCTGAATGTCACCTAAGGATCCCGGGGGCTTTNGATTTTTTTCCTTTTTTCTGCTGCAGCAATAAAAAGGGGAAAATCAACATCCAAATGATCTTGTTTATGGTGACTAAATAAGCTGCATGTGCTTAATCCGTTAGAGTTTAATGAATTTATGA
The DNA here is from genome assembly GCA_013398225.1 of Steatornis caripensis. Classification (NCBI taxonomy): domain Eukaryota; kingdom Metazoa; phylum Chordata; class Aves; order Caprimulgiformes; family Steatornithidae; genus Steatornis; species Steatornis caripensis. The sequence continues at coordinate 69,552 of VZSC01000677.1, forward strand.
CTTGCTTTGGAATTTGACAAGGGCTGTAAAAGAGTAATTAACATTTATCAGTGTGTTTTTTACACACACCCCACCCTCCTCCCATCTCCTTTCCCTCCTCCTGCTGCCTGTCGCAAAGCAGCACTGGGTATCGGGGGGAATATAAAAGTGATCAATTAATTCTTAATAATCTCAGGGAAAGATTGTAGAGTCACAGTATGAACTCAAGGAGTGTCAATAAACATGCCAAAGGTTGGTCCCCTCCTTCCTGGCGCTGCTGCAGAGGAATGTGGGTGGCTGGGGAGGGGACGGGGCTGCTGGGGTGGCACTTTGGTGGACCAGCCCTGCACCCCTTTCCTTCTCCATCACACTCCACCAGCCTCCAGAGCAGCTTTCTGTCACCAACACGGTGGCCTCTAGGACAGGAGGAGAGCGAGCCCAGGGCTGGTGGCAAGTGGAGTCCCCATCTAATGCGGCAGCAGCGGCAATTTGGAAATGCGACCCCAGTGGCTACCTGTGCGAGCCGATAGCTCTGTCCTGATAGATCTGAACCTGTTGAGAGTAAGCCCAAACCCTCACCACCGCAACTGCAGGGCAGCGAACATCTGCCTAGATGGAGAGCGCAGCCAGTGGCCATGGCACCTGCGCCGCCGTGGCTGTCACCCCACTGTCACTTGGCCCAGGCAGCCACCGCTGTTTCAGCTCTATTAGTTGAGAGGGGACACCGGTGCTGACCCCCAAGACAAACCAGAGGGCTCGCACCTCGCTTCTGCCCGTCCCTCCCAGCTGCTCAGCTGCTGTGGAGCAGGGCTGGAAGCAGGGATGTGATTTGGGGGCTGCAAGGGGACAAGTCCAGGCTCCCCAGCACCAGTCCCCAGGTAGGCTGAATGTCACCTAAGGATCCCGGGGGCTTTCTGTGCTGGGAGCCCAGCATGCCCTGCCCTAGGCCACCTCTCTTGGCAGCCCTGGGGAGCAAAGCCAGAAGGAGCCACAGCCTTCTCAGCAGGTAGGACATGTCCCCTGTCACTGTGACCGCAGCATCCTGCCCCCAGCAGTGGCCTTTGAGGGATGTGTGCGACCAGGGTGCAGGGAAGCCTGCACGCCTGGGCATCCGTGGGGAAAGAGAGGGGTCAGTGCTCCTGGAGCGGAGCAGGCTCCATGGAGGAGACAGAGAAGCATCTGGGCTCGGCTGTGGGGCAGAGGGTCCTGGAGACCCACAAACAAAAGCTCAGGATGATAAATCCTCAGAGGTTTGAGATTGTCCGGGGATCTGCTCTGGACAGAAACAAATCCTCCCTGTCGAACATAATGGCCCAGAAATAAGCAATGAGGCAGGGATGGAGAGGGCTGGACCCAGGGGGTCTGGAAAATCTCCGCCCAGCCCCATGCAGAGCACCAGTGGGGGTGGGAGGTGAAGGCAGCGATACCCTGCCAGCAGGCTGGGACCCCCGCGCTGGGCATGCACCCACCGGCTGGATGGGGCAGACTCGGGATTTCTTGCCTGGCAGGAATTATTCCTGCCAGTCCTAAGCAGGATGAGTGCAGGACAGGCAGGGAAGAGAAGGGGAAAGTAATGTGATGAACTTGCCGCATTTTACCTGAACTATGGTTTGAGGGGTGTGTGGTCGGGCAGGGAGCAGAGCCTGGTGGGGAGCGGGGCTGAGCCCCCATGCACAGCAAGGAGGTGAGGGAGGGGGACTGCGGCAGAGGCACTCTGTGTGGCCAAATTATCAGAGACCCAGCTCCCAGCAGCCTCCTAGTGAGGGTCTCCAACCTTGGGCAGGCTTGTGGTGCCGGAGGCTGTACAGAAACCTGCCCATCCTGCACACAGGCATGTCATGGAGAAATGAATGTACAGGGAGAGGTTTCAGGCCACCAGGACCGGTCCCAGCACACCAGCATCTGCCCTGCTCGCTAGGCAGCAGGTCTAGGTCTCCATCGCCTGAGTGGCACAGCAACATCCACAGCCAAGGCTCTCAAAACCACTGAGGGACCACTCACCGGTGCCAGCTGCCCTGCCTCGTGCTCAGAGCGGGGTGCTCCTGTGGTGCTCTGCGTTGCCATCCAGGCTCCAACACAGACCCCCCGCGTGACCTCAGGATCCCTCCTCTGCCACAGCGGAGAGGATGCTGTGGGGCGGTTAGGGGGCAGAGAGGGGGCTGCGCTCCCCGCTGCCTGCGCTGGCTCAGCCGCTCCCATGTCAGCCTGTCTAAACAGCACCTCCTCCCGCAGAGACCTTGCGCTGGGGGTCGGCAGTTCAGCGTCTCTGGGATTTGTCATGGTATCGCCAGAGTTATCAAAAAGCAACTTGGACCAGGCATCCCAAACGGTTGGATCAACCGGACCCAAGGACATTCAGCTGCCAGGACAGCAGCCTCTGGGGCTGAGGACGTGCATGGGACTCAGGTGGAATGGGCTGGTCCTCCCTGGCCACCAACACCCTGCTTCACACCAGGCACGTGGCTTCCCTTCCACGCAAGGCTGGAACCTCCCTGCCTTGCCCCGGCGTGCGAGGCAGCGTTCGTTAGTGAAGGAGCACGGCTGTGATGGGGCGATGCTTGGCCAACTCTCACTGCTTTGCAACGGCACTAATGGATCCAAGACAGCCCAGCCATGCCTTTGCCTCACTCCGCTCGGATGCTGCTGACGGTCGTAACAAAGAGCATTTATCCAGCTGCGTTCCCAGTTTCTTCCTCTTTCCACTTCCCTTTTCTGTCACTTAGGTGTGACAATTTTAATATCCATAAATAATAAGGCGGATGGTAACAATAAGAGTACGTGCAGCCCTGTGTCAGCTTTTCTCCGTCTGTGGGAGACCTTGGGTCACACTTCAGATGACAGAAGGGTTAGAAGGAGTTAACAGAAGACTCCCAGGTCCCCTAAGCATCTTGCCCAGGGTCTTAAGCCCATATGCAGTGGTGCTAAAGATGATTTTAAGCCATGATTATAAGAAATCTATTGATCTTTTGGACTCTATAATGACAGATTAACCATTTTAATGAAACACCTATTAATCATGCATTAACCCTTCTCAGCTATTAGTACACTGAATACCAAATTGACAAGGACATTGAGATTTCTAGGAGGCTTTTTGAAGGGGGAGGGAGGGGAGGTTTCTTTAGATAACAACGACAACAAGAAGAAAATAATGCAAACTTACAGAGGGGGAGAGTTAAAATCATACGATGAGTGGCAGTTGCAGACGCCTGGGGCCCTCTTTGGTTGTCGCTTCTATCTGGCAATCAATTGACAAGAAATTGAGATTATGAAACATTGCGCCTGTGATCAAAAGAGGCGGGCATCCTTCCCCCATCCGAGGCCAGATCTCTGCTCCCCACGGGAACCAACGTCAGCGAACATCAGCGATTTGCCCTTTGGCAGGTATCGGACAATGCCGACACATTTTAGCGTGAACGCATCCACCAGCCCCACAGGTCTTTATGGCAAACTCTGAGCACGGATGCAACATCCTAAAGGTGGATCCTACCCGAGCATCTCGATGCCGGTGATTTGTTTTGGAGACACTTGCCTCTGAGAGGGAGTCATCCAGAGAGGCAGAGGAGAAAGAAGGGGAAATGAGGAAAGCAAACACCCCACCAGCTCAGGACAGCTGAGAATGGGCACAGGCTGCTCACCCTCTCTCCCTGCCCACCCTTGAAACCCACAGCATCAGCATGGGATGGTCCAGCTGCGGACCCAGGCCGGCACAGCCCTGGGGCCTCTTGTGTAAGCACTGGGGAGGGGGCAGGCGCTGCTTCCTCCTGCCCCAGCCGTTGCAGCCTCAGAAACCACCAAGTCCCCGGTGCGTTAGGAACTGCCTGGAGGCCGGAGCTTCCTGCAGGTGCCACGCACTCATGAATCACACCTTGTCAGGGGTCAGCGTGCCCAACGGCCGGGCGACCGCCGAGATGCCTGGGGAGCCTGGCCCCGGAATGCACCCACCTCCCCACCGCACCAACCCGGCTGGGCAAGGGTTAAGCACACATTAATCACAGTGTTTGAGAGACGTTTCAAAGCCTCTTCCAAATATTATAAAAAACGTCTTTAATCATCTAATAGCGCGAACTCTGCTCATGATGGATGGAGAGAAGTCGCCTCTCTCCTCCTGATCCTAACAGATGAGGCTGAAGAGCTGCTGCTCTGGTGGGGGGAAAGTTGGGGAGGGGGCTGGGGGAAGAGAAGGACATTTCTCAACCTCCCACCAGAGCAGTTATAAATATGAGGTCATACAGCAAGAGATGATAACGCATTAAAGGCTCTTGAGATATTAGTCTGTCAGCCTCGTTAGACACAGCCTATTTGGGGCTGACTGCGTAATTAGAGGCTGGGGTACCCATAACTCATTGGTGTTTATATGGTAGGAAGGGGCTATGCTCACCATTGCCCTCCACACTCTGAGAAGTCATCTTCAGCAAGCATCAAACCCTACTCCCCACTGCAAAAATAATCCTCCTCTCCCTAGGAAAAACTGCTCCTGCTCCCCACCTCCTGCCCTTCCTGCAGCCCCAAGCCCACTGCATGCTCAGTGCACCCACCCTCACCTCTCCCTTCCCTGCAGGTGGGGAACAGGGTTAGGAATTGGCCAAGGTGCCCCAAGGTAGTGTGACCGAGCAGAGAAGTCCTGGCTCCCAGACCCCAGCCTGTGGGACCACTTGCTAGGGAACAGCCCATGCTCTGCCCTGCAAGGGGCTGCATCCCCTGAGCACCCCCAGGCAGCCTCCACAGCAGGTTTGGCCCTCCTGCGCCCTTGTGCCTTTCCAGGGAATAGCTCCAAGTTGGGCTGGAAACACCTTGTGGAGGTGGATGTACTTGGACAAAGACGGTCCTGGGGAAGCCTGAGCAGAAATGAGTCCAAGGCAAGGCAAAAACATGCAAGGACCCCAGGACAGCTTGTTGGTCTTGCCCTGCTGTGAGCATCCCCTGCTCCTGACTTGCTGTCCCTCCCCTGCAACGTGCACCAGGGACCCCTTTCTAGCCCAGGTTGCTGCCCTGCGTGGGCAATTGCTAAGAGACAGGGCAGAGGCCCCCAATGCTGCTGCACTCAGCATACTGGGCGCTGCCGGTCTGCCCCAGGGGCTGGGGGGCACTGAGAGCAGGGCAGCTGGGGACCCCACGCTTGGTGGGGAAGCTGGTGAGGAGCTGGCCTTTCCATGTCCCCTCCACTTTCTCTTCTCAGTTCTGCCTAGGTGGTGGCGAGCACCGACATGGAAGGGCACTTTCCAACCAACCCGGCTGAAAAACTGAACAAGTGAAATGGGGAAGGGGAGTGTTTCCCTTCTGCAACCATGCAGAGTGAGGGCAGCGCAAGAGCTGGTTCCTGCTCGAAAGGGAACAGAGAGGGAGCAGTGGAGGGGGGAGGCAGGAAAAAGCCAAACTGAGCCCCGTGCACCCAGGGAAGCCAGCTTTGCAGCCCGAGCCTTCCCAGAAGCACGTCCCTGTGACTCCTCTTGCCACATGGTAGGTGGGAAAATGAAGGCACCGGGAAGGGCAGGGACATCAACACGACAAACCAGAGCCCTCGCTGCATGGACTGCCCTGACACTGCACCAAAGACCCCGGCGTGGCCACCCAGCACCTCGTCGCCTCTCCCTGCTCACCTACTGCAGCCAGGGAGCGGGCAAGGGGTCCGTGGAGGAGGGGGCAACCCCATGGCTTCCCAGGCTGAGGCAGGATAATGAATCCTGATGGGGGAAGTGACCTTTTCCAAATGCCACATGTCATTGGATTTTATATCACACCAGGACAATGTGCCATGGGTATTAAAATCGTTTTTCCAATAGAAGTGTGTGTGTGTATGTGTGTGTCAGAGAGAGATGTGAGAAAAATAAAATTAAGATGTGAAAATTAGGCTGCCTCTAAACATGGCCTTTAGAAAAGACTTAGGTCCTCGCAGAACAGGACTGACAGAGAAGATCCATGCCCTTTGCTCCCAAGATCACAGATTATTTTGTCAAGGGAATATAACTCGTCCAAACCCCGTGGCAGAACTAGGGAAAAAAAGCTCAAGAGTCCTGATCCCCATTTCTAAAGTCCTGCAAAGACATTCACCTCTACAGTGTCTCCTCTGCCATGGAGGGACACCTTCAGGGTTCCTCTGCCCATGGAGACATGTAGAGATGCATATGGAGCACAGATCACCTTGCACGTGTGCTCCTGGACACCCACGGGTGTTAGTCCGGGCTGTGCACGTGGAGAAAGCAAAGTCCTACACAACAGCCAACGCCAAGTTCCTCGGCCTCACCTGGGCTTCAAAGCAGCCTGTATCCCTGTGGGCCAGCCTAGAGATGTGTGGAGCATCCATGGAGTTCTCCATACACACAGGTATGGACACCCCCCACGTATGCCTGGATACACTCCCATGTGAAAACACAATGTAAAAAGGGAGGCGCTGGAAGCCAAATTCACTTGAACTCCAGCCTGTTCCCTCAATCTGCAGGGCAATTGTCCGGCTGAAATAACAATGCTGGGACAAAAATAAAAAAAAAAGAAAAAGGGACAAGCTGTGTTTGTTTATTCAGCTTCTTTCTCCCCCTCTCCTCTTGACAATGTCCTGACACCGTGTCCTGCTGCGCCAGGGCTGCAACCCCAACGGGCTAAATTTATCCCAGCTGGAGCCCTGTTTACAAGCCTTGCCCTGTTTACAGCATGGTCCATCCTGCCCAGGACCAGGCAGTGGCCATCCCTGGGGTGGACAGTCTGTGCCTCACCTTCCTTGGCCTCTGCTGTGCCCATGCTGCCCGTGTGGTTCCTGGAAAGATGCCCCCGCATTCCCCATCTGTTTGCACACAGGGCAGCTTGTGGCCCCTGCCCATCCGAGAGGCAACAGGGAGATGTTGGCTTGCATGGGCTGCTGCTTGCCCAGCATGGTGGTGACTCAGGTGGCCACAGTCTCTGTCAGTGCTGGCTGGCAGCACACAATCACCCAGGAAAATGTTGGCTGTAAGTTCAGCAACAAGGGTACAGCACATCCCGTGAGAAACCAGCCGGGGCAACCATGCACCACCATGAAAGCATTAATGGAGATGCACACCTCATGCAACCACGCGTGGGTGCTCTGCTCCCCGTATCTCACACTGCAGTGGAGGGCCATGGTTCGGGCTGTCACGCACCCAACCCCGTCACGCTAGGTGTCTCCCTGATGGGCTCAAACGAGCTGGGAGGAGAGAGCTGTCAGGAGCTCAGCTCCCTCTTCCCAGTGACAGAACTGGATGTCACACCACGGGTCTGAACTGTTGGTTGAGCCTGGCCAGGCCTGATGGGTTGATAGCTGCCTTACCCGCAGGAGCTGCCTTCAGCAGGGCTCAGTTGGCAACATCCGGGCTCTTACTTGCTGTTTAATGAGTCCCAGCTAATGAATCCCAATGCACGAAAGCTTTTCATTAACCCTTTGGCTTGCTGTCAGCATTGGCCACTGGTTTGCAGAGGCTGGGAACCACAAGAGTGGTTTCAAGGGCAACTGCAAATCCTCACCTATAAGCCTGAGTGCTACCTCATTCCCTGCCACCCTTTCCCGGCCCGTGCCTGGTCTCAGCGGTTGCAGAGGGGACACCAGCACCCTGAGGATGTGAAATGAAGCAGCCAGTCCTGTGCTCCCTCAGTCTCCATCATCAGGGGCAGCTAACAGAGATTCACCTTCGTCCTTGCTGGCAGGGCCATTGCTCAGCAGTGATGGATCCCTCTTTGCACCTGCTCACTGCTGCACGTACTTAGGCTTAATGAGCGAGCAACCTCCTGGCATGCTGATGACGCAGCCCTCTTCCACACAGTCGTGGTGCAAACTACTGCCTGCTGTTGCGTAAGGAAGCCTCCTGCTTGAAACCAAGAGCTCTGGATCACATCCCATGGTAAGCGACACCTCATGCGCAGCTGGAGGGGGAAGGAGGGTCTCGCAGAGAGACCCTGACCTGCGTTCAGCTCCCAAACTGGACAAGGAGCTCAGATCTCTGTGCCCGACACCACCTCTTTGCAAGGAAGGGTCCAAGAGCAGCTGGGTCTGGACCAAGGCTCCAGCTGTTGTGTGAGGTCCCTGGCTGCAGGTGCAGGAGCAGAAGATAAAGCTACCAAGGCTTTCCTGTTACTCAAGTTTTTTGGAGACAAGCAGACTGTCCAGAGCGATGTCCATGACGGCACTGCCATGGTGCACCAGAGCAGTGTCCATCTTCCAAAATGCCTCAGTTCTTGCCACTGGCCCAATTTTGGGTTTGTTTGTACCCTGGGTGAGCAGAAGCCTTTCTGCACCACGTGCCCCAGATCACACCATCTGGTGAAGAAGAAGCTCTGGGAAGAGCAGAAGAGCGGTTGTCCACCCCAGTCCGGCTCCTTTTCCAGAGTTTTGGAGAAGGTCTGTGCATGCTTGTGGGTGGGGATGAATTTGAGTCTAAAGGCCTGTCTACATGAAGTACTGCTCCCAAGAAACCCCCCATGCTGAGCATTTCTTATTCCAAAAATAATAGCTTGCTTAAGCTCACCAGACACCCTTTCACTCTGAAATAGAAATGGAGCTTTTGGAGAATACTTCACCGGTCCAAAAATCACCTCCAGCCTTCACTCACGTTTGCTTCCAAGTACAGGCAGGACATTAAGGGAAGGGCTAATGGAGTGGCACATCTGCGCACAAACACGTACATGTGTGCTCCTCACACGTGTGGCTCCTCATCTCCGGAAGAAGATCTCGTCAGGAAGTCACGGCCCTGATTACTTTGTCTTCCACGTTTAAGAACATGCCTAACTGCTCCTTGGATAGCTCAATTAGTAAAGTGAATATATTATATAAAGTCTAAAAGATTAAACTATCATAGGCAGCCCATAATTTCATGAAGAAGTCAGGGGAGCATATCCCTCTTATTAACTCTATAACAAATGTGATGAAAATGTTCAAATAGAATGTTAATGCAATGTTACGTGTAATTTTCCCAGGCGATTTTCTGCTGAAATATTTCTTTATTAATAGTAATTGAGGGTATAAATTATGAATGAGGCGATTTTCTCCTTTCACTGGGAAAGACGTACTAATGGCAATAATTCTTTATAATAATTTTTTGGGGGGAGAATGGGGAAGGAGCTGGGGTGAGGGGTTTAAAGAAAAAAAAATCTTTAAAGGGATTGCAAAATATATAGACTAGCAGTGCATGTTTTATGGCAGGGCACTGTATTTTATATCTGTGCGCTGGGCATCAGTCGTGTGCAGGTCTGCACTGCGTGTGAGCTGTGAGGTTTGCTAAAGGCGATTTCCTTGCACCTTCTCTATTCTGCAAGTGTGTAAAGCCTTGTGTCAAGCAAGGGGCGTATGACAGCACTGATGCTGTGGGTCTGCAAATGCTGGATTCCTCTTCCCATTTCATTCTCTAATGGTGAGAGGGGCAGTAACCACACTATGAGCTACAGGCACTTTTGGTTAGTAGATGGGTACTCAAGGATGAGCAGGTTAATGGTAGAGGCTCTTGCCAATTTAATGCAGACTCTGACACCTTTCCATGCCCCCACCACAACCAAAGGCACTTCTCTGTGCTTGCATTTGGGGTTTGTTTTACCAGGAATTCAGCCTGCTCATCCTGACCCCAAGCACCTCCAGCCAGGGAAATCCACGTCAGAGAGCGGGGCTTGGTCCTACAGCCACTGAACCTCGCACAGCCTTGAAGTGAAGGGGAGCAGGGCTGGGGGTTATGCTGGCTCCCAAATGCCACCCCCTCGCGGGACACGGCACGGGCACACGCACGCGGCCAGCCCAGGGCCACGCGCTCACGCACCACGGACAGGCAGCACCGAGCAGCACAGCTGCTGGCGGGGAAACAAAAAGTCCTTTTTGTGATGCCAGAATGAAAGAGGCGTTTTACAAGGATTTCAGAGCTTGCTTTCCTTCAGGTTTGTATGGTTTTTTTCGACAGATCAAATGACTTCAAAATTTTTCCACCCAATTTAAAAAAATGCTGGATTGAGTGCAATTCTCAGCCCCTTCTTCTTGCACGCATCTCTCGTCTCAAAGAAAGATAAACGGGAAATAAAAGATGGCATCCCTTAAATTTTAATTAGCTGGAAAAAACCTCTGAATTGTTTAAAGCTTTTATACCAAAGATTCCACTTTCCCCTCTATTTTATTTTAAAAGTTTTCCCAGGAAGGAAACTTTTCAAACAAGCTCTAGTCTACAACAAGTCTAGGAAGAAAAACCTCCTGATGCCAGGCCTTTGCCATACAAACCAAAAAGCATCCTGATAGCTGCTTAAAAAAGCTGAAAATCACCTTCAGTATCAGCTTGCACTGAGGGTGGGTGGCACACACTGGTACCTAGCAAGGGGCAGAGGTCCTGGATGCCCATGCACGCGGGTGCAGACGTACCCCCCGTGGGTGCAGGTGTGTCGGGGAGTGAGAGGCTTTGCTCTACCCTGGGGGCAGCTCTTACATCCCCCATTTCTACCAGAGGATCCCCCTGCTTGGGCTCTCCCTGATCTCTCCGCTGGGCTGGAAGAGGAGGCAGAGCTGGCCCTTCTGCCAGCAGCCGGGCTGTGCTGCCCCATCTCTCTCCTCTAACAGCACCGACCCTCAGGCCCTGCCCACGGCTTACCCCGCACCGGCAGGCTGTGCGAGAGGCTGCAGAAAACCTGACAAAATCAGCGTGATCCGTCACCGACCCTCCTCAAAATTAGGTTAATAATTTATGATGTTAAATGGGACAGTTAATAGCTGGGCCAGATGACTCCTCAGCTAATCTAGAGCACGGGCTGAGCTGCAACGAGTCCTCTGAGAGTTCATTACACTCCCCAGCCCTCGGCGCTACTGCTTTTGGCTCTGCTGATACCTACATGAGGCTGTGGCTGGTGCCGCTGGCAACACGCCTAAGACTTGCCCCTCATCAATTAACAGAAATAAGGAAATCGACAGGAAAATTAATTTCCAAAGAGACAATGCCTCCAACACCTGCACTGCCCTCGGAAAGCCGGGGGTTATCTGAGAAGCTGCCTGCCTGGGGAGGAGGTTGCGTCTGCCTTCTTGCTGAGCGAGGTCAGGCTGCTTTCCTCGGTGCTGGGAGAGCAGGGAGGGGTGTGAGCGACTGAACAAGACTCCTTGGCTCCTGGGTCAGCCCCAAGCAGGCTCCTTACGGGGAGTGCTCAGCCAGGTTTGAGATGTAACAACCCCCACGCCTGCTGCTTAAAGCCCCCCCAGCGTCCCCTCCCTAGCACAGGACAGCTCACCAGCAGCAAGGATTTACACCCCGACTGTGCACATTCCCAAAGAAATCTCAGAGGCGAAGGGCTGGGATGAGAAGGTCTAGCAGGTCTTTTCCATCAAGGAGATAGAGCAGGGTCGGCTGCCTCAGGGATGAGGCACTGCCACAGTGCTCCTGGGGCCAGACCTCGTCCCAGAGCACGGCGGTGGGTGGTTCTTCAGCCACTTGCCTGTCCCTCTCTCTAACCTCCCTAATTCTTGTCCTACCCTCTCACCTGCAGATCAGATTGAGCCCAGCCACAGAAAACAGGCGTTGGACGTAACAGCCCCCCCTTACCAAGACGGCCGCCCCTCTCCATGCCCTGAACCCTCCAGTTCCCTCTGCCCTTTCTGCTTCCTCCTGGGTCCCAGCAGTGTTCCCAGGGTGCAGGACTGGCTTGTTGGGAAATGCAAGAAATCACCAAGAGTATAGCTCATAGATATAGGCTTTCCATTCCTATCCAGTGTAAACAAACCAGCCAAAGTTCATGGCACCTGGAGGCAACAAAGACCCTCGGTACTGATGGCACATGAGTCCCACTCTTCCCATCCTGCTTCACTTCTCTCTGCAAATGCCTGATCCTACAAGGTGTATTTGAAATACTTCGCTTTGCGCCAGGGGCTCTGTACAGAGAAGTGCTCAGCCTTGCAGGACTGAACCTCAGGGCAGAATTTCTGCAGAAACCTTGCTGGGTCTGGGACCACACTCCAGTGAAATAGAAAGTAGGCAGGGAGCCACCTCACTGATACCAACTGCACGCGGAGGCAGAAATCAGCTCCTTTGCTCCGGCATCTCACTGGGAGATGCTGCAAAGCAGCATCAGCCTTAGGCAAACCTCGAACAGGGTGCCACAGCCTCTCTCCTCTCCAGAAGAGCTCATGACGAGTACCCCAAAGTATGCTCCTGAGAGCCTTAATCTATTTTACAAATGGAAAAACTAAGGCACACCAAGTCTGTGTGACCGCCCCAATATCAGCAGCAGTATCAGGTGAAGGGAGTAATTTCTCTATCAATCAGCCTCGGGTTCCCTGTCCCAGGATGTCCATGCCCTGCCTTTATTAGGAGCTTGAGACAGACCCAATGGGCTAAAAAGTGACCAACTGGGCTACCAAGTGCAGGCTGCTGTGGCCAGATGTGCACTGATGACTCGTGCAGATGTTGGCCCTGCAGCACGTCTGGGCAGTAATTCCCCTTCTCCCTTCCACATTCCTGCTCTGCCAAATTCAAACCATGCACAGTGCGGGGGGATTACCTGTAATTACAGCTTTCACACGTCGGGGCCGGTTTCGCGCGGCTGGGGAAGGGGGCAGAGCAGCGAGAGGTAAGAGCATCCATATGGTGGGCTTTTGTGGCCGTTCCCCTTGCCTGCGTTACAGGCGGCCAGTGCCGCCTCGCCCCTCCAGCCCTCTTCCCTCCTCTGCAGCCCCCTCCCAGGTGGGAAGAGAAGGAGGGACCTGTGGGGGCAGAGGGGAGCCCCAGCCTGGGGCCGTGGCAGGGCCAGTTTTCCTTTCAGCTTCTTCCCAAGTGCGTACAGGAGAGATGACAATTAGGGGGACAACAAATGAGGCTGCCGGCCCCTGGGAGGGGACATGTGCAGTAACTTGAGGCTGAAGCGGAAATAGCTCTGGTCGACCCACTTAGAAAATCATCATTACTGCAGAATTTATGGCTGACGTGAGCTTGTCTGATAGATATGACTATTTAAAGGCAGCCAAAGCCTCCATTTATAACAATGTGAGAGAAGGCGGGGTGGAGGGAGCGGGGGCAGGTTTGAAGATCAAAGGGGCACCTGGGAAAGGAGAGGGGACCGCACCAGCCCCAGTGGCGGGGGCGATGGGACGGTGCCTTCCACTAGGGAAAGGGCTGGTGTGGTGGGGCGAGGGGGGCTGTGCCCTGTGGGAGGGGAGCAGCCCTGTGCTGTAGGTCTGCTGCCCCCCGGCCCCTGGGGCCGCAGCATCTTCCATGGCCCCTGCAGCCGCCCCTGCCCTCAGGGCTGACAAAGTGCCACTGCCTGGGCGCAGGCTGCCCCGGGCCCCTGGCACACAGGCGAGCCCTTCTGAATTCGGCACCATCCAGGCAGCAGTGGGTACGGACACTGTCACCGCCCACTCGAGATGTGCTGCAGTATTTGCCAGGAGCGTGCTTTTAATTAGATGTGAAGGGGAAAGCCATTGCCGTGCTGGGAAAGAAAAAACGCAGTGGAAGGTTTGGAGGACAACAAGCAAACACCTGTGAGGTTCAGATTTTCGTTTTTCCTTAACTTGAAGGACAGAAAATGACCCCTGGGAATGATGGGCCACTGCTGTACCCAGCCCCTTAGCTGTTGCTCCTTGCCTGTGCATCCCTCAGGGCTTTACAAAGAGCATAGCACCATCACTCAGATGCTTGCTAAGGGAGCACCTCGTCCCAACAGCAAAGCCCGGAAAAAGACTCACTTGCCAATTCCTTGGGCCAGACCATCTCTCCTGGCAAACCTTCATCTCCGATCAAACAGAAATGCTGCAAGTGTGCTGGAGGCTGGACCCCAGGGATGCCCAGCCTGGCCGGAGACACACCGCATGTCCCACCATGTCCCTGTGGCACAGTTCCCTACGGATGCGCAAGGGAATACTGCACCCAGCGGTGAGCAAGCTGGAAACAAGCACAGAGGTATGGATGGGCTCTCCACCAAGGCACTCCTGGAGGACTGATGGACACAGAGCAGCAGGCTCAAGGGCAGCCCTTCATGCCATCCAGAGCAGACAGCAGTCCCTGGAGGGGATGCACCTTGCCTAGGGACAGCATGGAGCCAGTCACTGGCATCCCCATCTCGGGCTCTCCTCCCCAATCCGGCTGCTCCCTGTCCTTTGGGGATGGCGGCGGCTCCTCACCTGATTGAATTTCCAGGCCATCACTCGCTCTCCCTGCAGCTGCGAGGCACGATCGCCCTCCCGGCAACCCCATGCTCACCCCGTGGAAGGAGGGGCTAATTCAGTTAGCCCAGTGGCATTAGCTGCCGTGAAGAATAACCCGCCAACAAGGGCCTGCGAGCCTGACACAATATTAAAGACCCCACTGCCCTCACTTGGGGCAGATTAAGCTGGGCTCATTGCTTTAATGCTGCACTCCTCGGCCGGGTTCCCTCCAAGGCTCTGCACCTTAACTGTATTACCCCAGCACCGATGTGCTTGACCTGCTGATATTGCTCCCACTGATAATTCACCTCCCAAGAAACTTTGCCTTTTTGACCTCCTGCCGGAGCAGGCTCTAACCCCATGGAGCAGGGCTACCCCTGCATCCCACCGCCCACAGGGGCTGCCAGCCGCTGCACTCTGCTCCCTGCTCACCTTCTCACAGCACCATCCCCTGCATCCCATCCTTCCAGGGGCCTCAAGGTGCCTTCTTCTGCCAAGCCTGGGCAACCTGCCTCTGCAAACAGGTCACTTTGGTGATCCCAGGATCCCAGTCATTATCAATGACTGCGTTGACATGCACAGTGAAAAACATATGGCCATGGGATGGGAGCATGTATGTGAGCAGAGGATGGAGACTGCTATTTACAGCGCCAAGGATGTAAGGGGAGATCCCAGCTCACCAAGGCTCTCCTAGAATAACATCTCAGTAGCAACATGTAGTGATGCACCGAGGGAGCATTGGGTCCCTCCTGCTCCCAGGGATACAGATGTCTCATCTGACCCAGGGAACCAATTGGGAAAAACACCCAAATACCAGCCCAGAGCGAGCCTGAGCTCCAAGGGAAACTTAACAGAGCGGCGTGGGAGCAAGAAAGAGTCATCTCCCTGCTGCCAACAGGCACAGGCAGTGCCAACATCATCTTGGCCCAGCAGCAACCACTACCTCCTCTCATCTACACGCTGTCAGCAGCTGTCCTGCGCTCTACCCCTATTTATCCCGCAGCCTGAGAGCAATACGGGGACCAGTCCTCGAGACACTGTCTGCTAGGGCTGCTGACTCACACAGCCTTGCTTTTCATAGGAAGAGCAACATTGTAGAATCACTTCCCTGCTCGGTCAAAACCAGAGGGCTGGTGTATTCTACAAGACTCCAGAATGAAACATTCAAACATGTAAAAGTCACCTTTTCTGAGCAAAAATTATCAGTCTGACTTAGCCAACCTATTCACTTCTGCCCTCCTCACCAGAAAATCAAAATAATCTCTACCGATCTTTTCCTCTTACTTTTATTGTTGGACACACTAGATATTTGTACTGAAAGGAGTTTGAGCACCCCTGCTGCCTGCTCTGCCAGGTTACTGCAGGCTGACAGCTCTGTCTTGCCTCCTTGGGAAGGGGCAGGTTTGCAACAGTGAATTATGACTCCAGCTCTAGACCTAGAACAAGGCGTCTACTCCCTGCATCTGCTCCTCTGGCTTCGCATGGGTGATGCTCATACTTGCCTTGCACAGTTAGCACTTGGGTAGCACGTATGAGGTTGGATAAATAGTTATGTATGTCTACATAACTAATGTATATTAGTTATAATGTGTATTAGTCATGTAAAAGTAGCTTTTCCTGCAAACCTTGTGCTGCCTATGAAGAGGCTGCACATTGCTCTTCTAGGCAGCAGGCATGGCTCACAACAAACAAGCCCTCATTTTGGAGACATTTTGCTTCCTTATTTTCTGATTTCACTATTCAAAGGTGTGTTTCCTTTTTTTAAAGAAACAAAACTAGAAAAAGGAACGAACCTAAACTTCTGCCCAAAACTCAAACCACAAGCCTTGGGTTTTTTTCTTAATCTTAAAAGACTCGGTGAAGCAGTGTTTGATCCGTGCTCCAGGCACAGGAAGCAGAGCGCCCACACGAAAGGGCTGTCGCACAGCAGTTGTGAAGCCATGCGGTTTGGTGGCTGTCGGGACAGAAGGGTTCTATTTTGGGCTTTGCCATCAACCCAAAGTGTGACCCTGGGGAAGGGACCGCACCTCTCCCTGTCCTTGAGCCCCTCTGCCCTGCTCTTCGGGGTGCACAGGGGCATCGGTAGGTGCTGACGTTTGCTGCTGCCTCTTACCAGGGACAGAAGGAGCTCTCACTTCTGCACCATGAAATACTATCTGCCAAAATCCTGTACAGTCTCAGAGGCTGAATTTGCAGTCTGGATCAGTGCTCCAGAAACTGCTTGTCCACAGTGGTCGGCCCAGAGCCTGGCCAGACCTGGGACTTGCCTTAGCCTGATGTAACACCCACACAGCGCCAAAACAGAGGCAGAGTTTTCAAGTACCACTGCTCCCAAATTAAGCCTGCAGACAGGAGCAGAGCTGGGACGTGTAACTACACAGGAAACACAAAAGCTTATTCCTTCTACCGTACTCTTGGATAGGATCCCTTTGGCAGCTCACACATATATTGCCGACAAGGGACTCAATCCTGTTCCTGCTTACACTGGGTGTGATGCGGCTGAGGGCAGGGGAGATCTGCACCGCTGGAAGCAGGACCAGACCCCGCCCCTGGTGTGCAGCCAAATGGGTTGGAAACAGGGAAGGATGTATGGCTTTTACGAGCCTTTCTTAAAAAAGGTAGACAGTGTCAGGGTAGAGTCAGGCCCCAAATTGAGGCTTGGGCAAAGCAACAGGAACCATTCCCCATTTTGCATTCAGCACGCTTGGGAGGCAAATGGAAAATGGTTGATGTGAACACTTTTTCCTAACAGTTTGTTTGCCCAAGTGCAACGCCTTAGCACTGAAGCAGCTGCCCCTGTGGGACCTGAGCTAACCACACGCTGCCCATCCCTGGCTCCAGCACCATCCCTGTGCCATGCTCCTCTGCAGATGGGCAGTGCCTGTGGGCACTGGCAGCCTACAGCATCCCCTCTGCTTTTCCACTTGTTGGTCTAGAAAGTGACTGGCCAAGCCATTAACATCCACACAAAGGGGAGCCACCCATCCCATCGTGGGGACAGGGAGCACCTACAGCACCACCAGGCAGGTGACATGGGACACTGGGCCTTCTGCTTCTCACCCTTCTGACGTGACCCCTTCTGTTAGGAGGAGATTTAAGGTGCTCTTATATCTCCCTGCTGTAAATGGCCTCATAAAAGTGACAGAAAGACGTTCATATGGATGCTTGTTAAAATTTTATTACTAATCACCACGAAAGTTAGCTGCTATATTTAACCCAGGCTGGGGGAAAGAGGAGAAGGGGCACTGTCTGGGTAAGATGGAGAAATGAAGATCAGAAAGCGAAGGGAGGATAGGGTGACGTGTGGCCCTGACGCAGCCCACAGACACAGGCAAGAGCCTGCTGGAGCGATGGCAAATAAAAACCCCAGAGCCTCCAGCCACCGCTTGTCAGCAGCAGCCACAGCTCTTTTACAAGCCCTAACCCAAGAGCAGGGTGGGCCTGTGGTGAAGCGTGAGGCTTCAGATCAAAGAGACCTCAGCTGAACTCCCACCTCTGTTGCAGCCTCACCAGACAGCCCTGGGCTCTTTCCTGCAAGGAAGCTCCTCTGGACATTTAATGAGACAGCCAGCTCTCCAGGCTGTGGAAGTCTCTCACAGGTGTGAAAGTGTCCGGCAGTCCTAGGATGAGCGAGGTCCCTCCACTGGGGCTGCAAGGACACACAGTTAAGCTTCCTTTCCTGCTTAAGTCAGATCTGGCATTTGCAGGTAAAAGAAGTGTTTAGAGGAGAGAGAGAAATGTTTGGCGAAGCGGGAAGTTCAGCAGTTGCAAAGGTATCACAGTGCACTTCCAGACTTATCCTTGCTGAAGCATCAGTAGGAAATGACCAGTGAGGAGTTCTGCTCTCCTCAGGGTGACAGATTAGGAAGCAGGGAGAACAGTGAAAAATATGGAGCATCTGAAAGGCATGGGCTCAGCCATCCCTGCCGGACCCACAGGTTGTGGTCACCTCTTCAAAGAGAGACACAAGAAAAGGATGGTCCAGACGGCCACCAGGGCAGACCCAGAAGGATCAAGAAGATGGTCACCTGTCCTGTTGTGTTAGTGGCAGACACAAGGTTACGTCCCACTGCATGTGGCTGTGGGCTGGGGCAGCTGGGGCAGGGACCGCTCTCCCACCTCGGTGTGATGCACCAAGCAGGAGGGGACCTGCTCTGATCAGATGCTGACAAAGCATCCTTCTGCAGCAGGATAATGAAAAAACCACGATGAGTTTTCTGCTCTGCTGTCTGTCTGGCACTGGGAGCAGGAGGAAAATACTTGATTGATGCAGCGAGGAAGGGAACAGAGGGAGCAAAGTCTCACAGTCAAAATAAACAGCTTTGAGTGTCTCCTCACTTTGATAATGGCATCCAGGTGACTACAGGTTTCCAAAGCATAAAAGACAAACTACTGCCCGCTGCCACTACCTCTGCCTGATTGTACTGCAGAGAGGAACAGGAGAGGGAGACATGCTGCTCTCTGAGGATGCTCTCAGAAACCTCTCTGGGTACTCAACGTCTGCACCTCCTTCCAGCTTCACGGCACCTCTCCCAGTTTTTGGCAGGTCCCAACATCCCCATCTGCCCTCATACTTGCTGCACTGAAGCATCTCTGAGACCACTGCCCCTTTGGCTCCACATCACTCCTTCCCAGGTACTCCATTTCTGGCACTCTACAGGAGCTGCTGTCTGTCTGTCACTCATCACATCCATCTTCAGGGCCTCTGTAAATCTCCTAGAAGCCTCTTTGCTCCCTATATATCTATCTAATTAATGTTAGTATAAGTAAAGCACAGCCTTTTCCCCTTAATAAGCAGAGTGCTGACTTTATTACAGGTCTGGTTTGTTGGGGTATTTTTTTTCCTCTTCTTGATTCAGTGCTTTAAATCATGTTCAGGAAAGCACTTACGAAGGGAAAGGCTGCGAGCCGCATCTCGCCGTGCCTTCACCCCAGCGCGGCTGGGAGGGCCGTGGGGACCGCGGGGCAGAGGGCAGCGGGAGGAAATTGGACAGGATGTGTTCAGAGCCGTGCCAAGAGCTCTGTGCTGCCAGGTTATCTGGGGTCAGGGGAGAAGTCAAAGGCCATTGATGTGTTGTCTGGCTGAAGGCAGAGTCCAAGCAAAACAAGGTGTTAAATGTCTGCTAATTAGAAGTGTCAAAACAGGACTGGAAAGGCAGGGACGGCTGGAAATGCGGTAAGCGGGGCTTGGTGGAGAGAGACGCGAAATCCTGTGGCTCTGGACCACACTGCAGGTGAGAGCAGGAAGGCCCCTGCAGCAGCATTTGAGCTTCTCTGCTATTTTTTATATCGAGAAATCCTGAATATGAGGCGCAAAGGAGTTGGGCTCAGAGGACAACAAGGTCTGTCCTGCGTTCGTGCGTTATTTCTCTCCCTTTCAGACACCACCTCCCTCTCCCAGTTTTGCTCTCTGTCCCACTGGAAGTGTTCATTCTCCCTCCTTGTATCTCCCACACTGGCCTCAGGCTGCCAAAGACCTGGTGCATCCAGCTCCGCCTGCTTGTGAGCACCGGGGGATGCTGCGTGTGATGATGTCTCCTGAGGCTGCACAGCAAATAACTGGTGGACAAATGATGGAGGAAGACCTGGCCTGCAGGCTGGGCTTGGCTCGGCTCTGCGGTGACTCTCGAGCCCTTTGCCAGTTCCTTTGGTGTGTGCATCACATGGGTGCAACATCTGACACTAACCCAGCCACACAGTGCACCACAAACACCCCACTGCAAAGAGCCGTGGGACACTGCTGGAGGGGATGCCGTGCATACGCTGCTCACACTCCCAGTGCCCAACCACATCTCACGCGCATGAGAACATGTGCCATCGGGTATCTCGCGGCCAAAGAAACACACCTGGCCTCCAGAAAGCTGGGCATGGGGAAGTGGTGCCTCATTTCTTCCTACTGCTACACCAAGCCAGAACCCAGTCATCTCCCAATCCAGCCGCAGGAGTCAGAGGGCTGCCCTGAAAGGGTTAATGTTCCCTCTGCTCTAGGTGCTGGGGTGAAAGGGTTACCCATGTTGTGCTCAGATTCTTTGGCTGTAATGTGATTTCTTGGCTCTCACGTATATATTTATGCAGTTTTGTCCACACTCCTGTCCACTCCCCCTACGCGATGGCTATTGATCAGCCTAATGGAAGGGATCCGATTGCACATGCTCTGACGTGCTCCCACACAGCCTCGCCAACTCTGGCCCAGCCAATCAATGCTGTGGTGCCCCCGAAAATTTCCCATAATCTGATTTGAAGATGTGTTATCACTTAATAAAATCCACACTTGCCCTTCCTCTTCCTCCCCTACCGAAACGCATTTGCACTCCAGCTCCCAGGCCAGCTCCTGCCATGCCCCTGCATCCTGCTGGGCTCTGGGAGAAGGACCATGGAGCAGCCATGGGCTAAAAATGCCCTAAGTGTGTAAGGGATACCTGTCCTCTCCTGGGTAATCAGCACTGCCCAGTGGTGGCAGGGGACCCACATGGTGACATGGGCTGGTGCATGAGGGATACCTGCTCCCTGCTCCCTCTCATGCTGCTGTGGCTATAAAGGTGGCAGTGAAAAAAGGGGATGAAAAATGCTCCTCTTGAAAATACAGTGAAAAATGTTATTGGTTTTCTGTAGCCTGTCAACACACATTCACACGGTCTTTGGAAAACAATTCACAACAGCGCATGAAAACACCAAGTGTATCTGTTGTGCGAATGGGTATCTGTTTTCTGATCAGCCCATGCAGCAGTGACAAGAGAAGCCTCCTAGCTAGTTGGGGCAAGATGCCAGCAGGGTTTAAATGAGATACTCCCTGTCACAGTGTCTTCTCCGGGGAGGTTTGTTTCTCCAAGAAGAGCAAAGTCAGAGGTCCCTGCTCTCTAAGCAGAATAATTTCTTCTCCCTTCCCGGCCCTCTGCTCCAACAGAAGATCTTGGTGCTTCGCACACCTCCGCTACCTCAACAAATACCTCTGTTTTGCAGGACGTGATGTGGAGACATGCAGAGCTCAAGGCTCTTGAGCTGCCAGGCCGGTCAGGAACAGGAATGTGGCCAGGAGCAAGGCCATCTCCTCCCATCCCTGTCAAATATGGGGAGGACAACGGTACTCTGCCCCTCGAGCCCTGGCCCTAAATGTTGGGGGTGTCCTCCCACGGCAGAGCAAGAAGCCATGCACGTAGAGAGCCACCGCTGTCTGGGAACCCGGGGACAGGCGTGTGCCAGCAGCAGGCTGAGCCTGAGCCCTGCAGATCAATGGCGTGCCTCAGAGCCCTGCGCGTGCAGGGCTGCTCCCCAGAGCCCGAAACCCGATGCCTAGGTTCAATAATTCAGGGGGGGAGAGCTATCAATGGCTTCTCAGCTCTTCAGAGAGGAGAGCAAATTGAAAGGCTTGTCAGGAGTCAAAACAGAGCAGGGCAAAGCTGGGCTGAATGTCAGAGAGATTAAACAGGCACACAGCCACAGAGATGGGGATGGGACAGAATGAGCCGGGTGGCCACGGCTTTTTTTACAGTTCACTTCAGCAACCGTGAGAGGAGCTGGATTATGGCAGAGCAGGGCACTTCTTCTCAGCAAGATGGGTGATGAGTGGTCCACAAAAGCTCTCTGACAGACAGAGAGGATTTCAGTAGCTCTGGCTGCTGAGGCTAAGAAGGAGCCTGGTGGCACGAGGCTTGTTCAATCTTAGGCACAGGTCCACAAGCACCTCTGCGGTGTGACCCTCCTGCCACCGGGCTGGTGTGGTTGGGGGCCAGGGCAGAGGGGATCCATGTCAGGGCCCTGTGTCCCATTTCATGGAGTGCCTTGCATGGGGGGAAGGATGGGACCAGACCCGCGGTGGCCTTCAGTACAAAATAACTCTTCCAGTCCCAGGCAGGACACTGCACCAACAGAGGATGATAAATAATGGTGATATTTCAATAGACACAGGTATGATAATGAAGAGCTATCCTTCTTTTGCAAAGATCACTTGTAGAATTAAATATTTATAAATGATATTTAGACTCCTAGTCTTGTAAAATGCCTTTTTTACACAGGTAATATATGTTGACTTGTTGGAGAACCAAACCAGTTTGATATGATTAAATACAGAGCCAAGTGACATGATTCATGCCCTTTCTTCACCACTTGCCAGCCTGTAGCACATGCGAGACTCAGTACATTTCTACATTCGCATAAAATAAAATAAAATATAATAAAATAAAATAAATCCACAACCATCCCAACTGCAAAATACACTGAAATTCTCCCAGTACCCCAAACGCCTCTATCAACTTTGCAGTGTCTGGCTTAGATGTAGAATTTCGCACCACACAAGGCAGCTTTTTTGTGGACTGAGTTTACTTTGTGCTTTATATGTGACTTCTGTCCAGCTCTGGCACCTGACCCTGCAGACCCTCGTGTGGGGAATGGGGGGCTGAACAAGCAAAGGTAAAGATGACTAGGGGTAAGGTCCCAAACCCCTCTCTCTTTCTGTTCTCCCAGCGCTTTGGTACTGCAGTCAAGCACCTTGTGTTTGAACAATCATTTGTTTCAAGAGGGATGTGACCTGGGTGTGTGCCTTCACCGAGCCTGCACTGGTTTCACATCTTGAAAGTACTCTCCATGGCCCCAGGGGCTAAAAAACAAAGGCAGAAAGAGGCAGAAGAAAGAGGAAGAGATTGCCAAGTTGGTGAGCTGTGCCCAGGGACACCTGTCCCACAAAGCTCCTCCAGACCTCATCCTGATCACAGCGTGGAGCCTTCATTTTGCAGTTTCACATCTACGAGGAAGAGAAAGTTGTCCATCTTACAGAAATGAGGTGAGATATCCAGCTCAGGGTTTCAGAGGATAACGGAGAAGCTGGAAGAGGACCCGATAGGACTGACTGCAGTGCTGGAGAGGGGCTCCTGCACCCACATGGGGCAATGCTGGCTCAGAAGAGGTGAGACAGAGGCCATGGAAAATGGGGACAGTGTCCCAGGCCAGTCTTCACCCCTAAAAAGGAAGAAGATAAACTCTGCCCCACAATGTCTAGAGAGGCCAGTGGGGCTCTGTTGAGGCCACCTCGAGGATGGCTGCAAACCAGGAGCAGCTCATGGTGAGTTTAGGCATGTGGAGGAGCCCTAAGGGACTGTAAGCAGCATCACCTCCTACGATGGATCCAGCTTCATCTTACAGCTAGCCGGACCTTTTCTTTCTCATTATTCCCTCCTGGGAGGCTGTTTCAGAGATGCCCTGCTTGCAGAACCAGGAAATTCCTTCTTCACCTCACCTTAGATAGAAACATGGCCTGTTTACACCACAAAGCTCTTATACCAGTGCTCGCCCCTGCCCTAAGAGCAGCAGCGCTGGTGCAAGGGCTCTGAGAGCTGTCCCCACCCCGAGAAGCTAGGCTGGTTTCCAGCCCTCAGAGCATGCAGTCGGACTTGTTAAACAGCGCAGGCAGCACTACTGGAAGGAGAAGTTTCCATTAATTTGCAGGTGCTGGGGGGAAGTGGGGGAAGGAGAGGCCAGGTGCTTTCTGGATGCTGCCCCCAGCAAGCTCCCCCTAGTCCATTCCCATTGTTTTGCAGCCGTCCCACGCGGCTCCGCCAAAGGGGATAACAGGCTCAGGAACAGGCTGAATGACAGCAGACACCTTATAAAATGCCTCGCAGAGCAGGCCTGGCGCCTTGCTGCAAGCAGCGCACATGTCCACAGCCCAGCCGGGCTCGGCCCCTGCGCGCAGGTAGCGAAGGGGGAGGCTCACATCAAAGGCTCGGGTTTTGCAAGGCTCAGGACGCGGGAGGGCGTGAATTATAGACTTTGATGTCTGAGCAGCGGCAGAGGAATCAGCGTGAAGATCGTTTATAAATCGCTATTTACAGTCTCCACTAAGTGCCAGGCAGGCCCTTAAAGCAAGGGATCAGGTTTAACTGAGGGCTGTTGCGGCGTGTGGCTGCTGGAGGCTGGGCTGGGGCTCAGGCTGGGCTTCACGTGGGCAGGACAGTTTTAGACGCTCTGCATCCCAGGCAGCCAAGTTTGACCCTGAGATCTTCCCAGTGAATTTCCCCAGGGCTTCCCCCGAGCCCTCCAGGTCAGCACCCAGTTTTGGGGAGCCCCAGCACGGGAAGCCAGCGGTGCCTGCAGGACAGGAGAGCCATGGCTCAGGTTTTGGAGCTCACATGGGCTGATCCCGGTCCCCGCCAAGAGGGAAAGAGGCAAAGAGGGAATCTCAGCATCCTGCCTCTGCTCCTAAGGGGTTTTGCCTTGCTGCCGACTCTGTTGCCTGATGCAGTTTGTGATAGAAACCAAGCCTGGGTAGAACTGCTCTTCTTCCTTTGGCTGAATCCATGCCACCAGGCTCCGGCTGCTGTGTTCCTCTTGAAGCAAGGCTGGGGACACGAACCAGGCAGCTCTGCAGCAGAGGAAGGGACAGCTCTGAACCATCCTGCCACTCAGGCGCGAGGTCAGTTCTGTCTGTGTTAGTAGTTGGGTCCCACCACACACTGCCAAGAGTACCTGGCTTTCTCTGAGGGACAAAGGCATGCTGCTGCCTACAGCACATCTGGGTGTACTGGTGCTAAAAGATACTCGAAGTTGGAGGTTAAAACCTCTGAATCCTGGGAATGTAAACCACGCTGATCTAAATCCACTGATCTGGAACTGCCCTGTCCCCAAGGACTTAAGCCTGAACAGGAACCAACTCAAGAAACACCTGCTTTTGGGTTCTTTGATCTAACTAGCCTGGTGGGATTTCTCCCATGTGATTTGGCTCCAGCCCCTGTGGCCAGAGGTCAACAGGCAGCTGAGCCCCGTGTGAGTTGCAGCATGGAGCGTGCCTTGTCTGGGTCTCCACAAGACCCAGCACCCCCAAATGTTTCCAAAGGCAGCAATGAGCCCATAGAGGTAGCTGTATCCTTCTTGTCCCTCTCCTCATCCCAGCCAGAAATACACATTGCCTTGCACAAGGAAGGACCGTTACGTGAATACTGAGAAGCACATCTGGGAACGCCACGTGACATTCCTACACCTGAGCATCCCCTGCCTAGCATGCACTGTCCTACCCCAACACTATTTCTTAGCCCTCAGTGGTGTTTGCAGTTGCCTCCATTGTAGCATCAACTATGAATTCCTCGGCATGGCCTTTATGTCCTCTTCAGCATCACGAATGCAGGTGCTGGCATAGGCCAGGCACAACACCAGCCACTGCCTTTTTTCCTGAAGGGACGACATCCAAACTGTAATCTGTGAGCTGATCTGATTTACAATCCATCAACCAGTTCCGAAGCCATCGGCTGCATCACTCTGGGATGCACAAAGATCCTGGCCCAGGCACTCACTGCTGTTCAAAGAGCCCAAAAGGCCATCGCTAACAGAACTGCATTTTCCCTGTATCTTAAATTAAAAGTTCATGTCCAGCAGCTGCACCAAACTTCTCAAATGCAGCTGCCACGTTTTGGGGGTCAAGACAGACCGTGCTGGATTTTCCAATGAGTTCCAAACCCTGAATCCAATTCTGGCCCCCCAAAATCAGTGGACATTTTTGTACGCTGACTATTATTAGATCATGAGTAGACAGACAGACTTTCCCATTGTCCTCTCCTTGCCTTACAGCCTCTGGAGGTAGCAGTACTCAGCAGGCCCGGTTCTGCCCTTGCACATGCACGTGTAAACTGTAGATAAGCACATATTTCTCCTTGCCCCAGCCACTCTCCAGGACTTATCTCAAGCAGGATGGGGAACCCTCCATCCCAGCCCAAACTGATCCCTCCTCAGACACAGTCATTTTAATGTCCAGAAATATTTATATACTTTGCACAACTGTTGTTTGCAGAATCTCTCTTGGTGGCTTCCACACTTCACGGCAGCCCCTGTTTGAAGTTGGACCAGATGGGAGCCTGGACCAAGGATAAATAAACCAATCAAATCTGAGAAAACAAGCCCCCATCCCTCCTGCCTCCTCCTCAGACCAGTGTGAAGATCCAGCCTGGGAGAGGGAGGCAGGCTGTGCTCTGATGCTGGGACTGCTCCCTCTGTCCACCCTTGAAGTCCATTCCTCCGGGCAGAGTTTGGTATGTGCTGTTTGCAGGGGGCTTGTTTTTCTAACATGGTGAACACATGCTCTCTCCCGAGAATCATTTATTTTACATCAGAGATCCTGGGGTTCCTGACCCAGATTTTTGCAAGATGGTTTTGTACTTTTCCCCATGAGGAAGGAAGACACATTCCTCCAGCTACCACTGCAAGAATGGCAGGTCCCGGATGTGTCCTTCACAGACCAGACTCTCTCTCATTTCCCTCTCCAGACAGAAGTTAAAAACGACACATCAAGGCCAGAAGGATGCTCCGAGGGGCTCCATAAAGATCTCCCAGGAAAAAAAATCTGTTTCTTTTGCTGATAATAGTCTTCTGCTTGTAAGGCCCCAGCAGATCAGATGGATAGATCAGATGAGTAAGGAAAGATGGACTCTGGTTACACAGCAACCAAAGGGGCATCTTATGAGATTATCCACTATTTTGACTGTACCCCAACATTGCAAGCCTCAAAGGGAGGTACAAAAAAGCCCTGAGGACATCTGCCTGCCATCAGTCTCTTCTGAGCCAAGGATAGCCAGTGCAGTAATTACAACAGCCCAAAGTCAGACCCATCTCCAGTCCCACCAGCAGACCTGGCTGCTGCTGTGACCTGCAGCGAGTTGGTCTGCCCTCAGCACTAGCCAGGCTGCATCACATGTGGCTGGAGTTGCTGCCACGCAGGACCAAACTCACCTTCCAGCCCCAGGGTGCAGAACAGCCAGTCCTCCTCTTCTCAAGGGCGAGAGTCCCCTGAAAAGCCCCGCTGTGCATGGACTCCAGCACCCACCTTCCTCCCCTGGAAGGCAAAGGATGGCGAGGGAGAGCAATGCATCTTGCGTAACCCGATCCGTTAACACGCAGCTCCTCTGATGTGGGCAGCTTGTGCTTTACAGCATTAGAGGAGAAACATTTCATGGAAAATTCAATAAATACCCCTGTACAGCCAGACATCTGTAAACAAAGGCTTCCAAATTCAATCAGGCTGTGGGCTCAGAGCAGCATTTATAGGCTACAGCATGGAATATTATATAGGAAAGCTAAAAGTAGGGGGAGGGGGCAGATTCCTGGAAAATGAAAGATCTTATAGCTCTCCATTACCCCAGTGAAGAATAACTATGTCTGTGCTGTATCGCTGTGCCCCTTCTTGAGTGGCTGGGGCAGCCTTGCCATTCCCAGTCTGCTAGCTCCCACATCAATCTGTACCGGGCTCTCACCTTGCACAGGCATCACAGTAAAAACTACAGCAAGACTGGCTGCATGTAGAGCAATGCCGGTGACTCCAGCAACGGCCAGCCACACCGCATGCTGGAGCACATCCCTGCTGTCAGCCATACCAGGAGGGTGGTTTTCAAGATGTAGGTCTGAAGATGGGTCTGAAGCACCAAGCCCTGATCCAAGTGTAACTTCTTTCGGAGTCTGGAGGTAATCACAACCAATACTCAATTCAGAGTGGGGTTTGGGAGCAGAGGTTGGTGTTTTGCTTGTCCTTTGGGGATTTCCTGGGCCATGCCACCTCCCAGTAGGTGACGGGGCCACATCTATCTTGTCTCTTGTCCTGTTCTATCACAGCCGCAATTCATACTTGTATCAAACCAGCTAAACTGGGAAAAGTAAAATGGGAATGTCCAGTCAAGACCCTGCTGGGCCCCATGACCACTTACTGCATTGAGCAGCAGCAGTGCCATGACCTGTAGCCATCCATGCCAGATGGCTGCTGACACTGGTACAGAAGATTTGCTCACAGTGCTGAGCAATACAGGACTTGTGACACACAGCAAAGTGGGGAGGTTTGTGTACACTTGTGCACAGACACACACACAAGCCAGTACAGCATCCCAGTAAAAATCCCTCTTCCTCCTTTGGCCAAGATTTTGTGCAGACAACTACCTAACTCCCTTGCAGAGAGGTGTGGATCCTCTCCCTGCAGCACGGTAACTGGAAAGGTCTCCAGCTCATGAAAGCGATGTTGGACAGCATGGGACAAGGTTGCTCTCTGCTACCCTGACTAGATTTTTTCAAGGCCAGCGCCGGACTTGCACTGGCAGAAGATTAGAGCGCTGTCCTCCCCTCAGTGACCTGACCGTCCATCCATCATCTGAAGGTGGACACCTGCAGATGATTTTGGTCCAGGCTACATGTAACTATCATTTCAAACAAACCCAAAATGCTTTGTTAGCATCTGGTAGCTACAACACCTTGCAGGCTCTGGACCCAGCATCCCCAGCCGTGCTGAGGTCCCATCTGCTGGCTGTTCCGAGCTGCACCTGCATGGTCAGGGGTCTTAATTTCTCTGAAACAGACTTTGCAGATCCGTGCAAATGGCACGCCGCCAGCTCACAGAGGGCTGCTCAGGTCCTGCTGCTCTCTTGCAGCCCTTTGGGCCCCTCAGGGCTGTTGACAAGGGCAGGATGACCACAGTCCCCTGCAGAGGACAGCTATCAAGGAACAGCTTTGTGTGGCTGGGGCTGCATCTGGATGACTGCCTTGAACCCTCTGGCAGCATCCACAAAGGTTATAAGCCCATATTTAGGGCAGGCCAAATCAGGCATTTGTCTCCTCCTTCCCCTCGAGTGCACTTTTCCTTACAGCTCAATCAGGCTTTACGAACACACCGCCAGACACAGAGGCCAGTATATATAATAAATAGAGCCCAGCTCTGAGGGCAGCAGCGGTAAACTATTGCCCAGGGGACAGGAAGGTTAGTGGGATTGTGATCTAAAACCCGAGGCTGGCAGCTCTGTGCTCCCCTGGGAGAGATTTCCACCGCTACCACGAGGAAAACAATCACCGTTTTGGTTATTACACTTCATTTATTGGTTTGTTCAAAGATCACAGCCAGGTAGGCCTTAAATTCAGGGGTGCTCAGAACAGGAGTCTCCAGTTCTGCTCTCTATGGTGGGGTCCGCAGGGCTGCCCTGCACCCCAGGGTGCTCCCCCAGCTTGTGCCCTTCCCTACCCTCAGAACAGCTCCATCCTGGCTGCCTCTGTAAGATCCCTCCACCATGGCCAGGTGAAGCACGGGAGGGGAGCTGACCCCGAGGAACATGCTATGCATTGGGAGAGATGTACAAGCAAGACCTCTCACTGATGTCTACACAGTCTGATGTCAACGCAAGAGAAAGAAGTGCACACATTCGAGGGAACCATCCAGCAGACACAGTGTTGGCAGTGTATTTACTTCCCAGGAAGCATCTTTCCTGTTATTTGAGGTAACATGAGAAATTATGGGCTGGAATGGATTCATCCACATGTGCACGTCGAAGGACTGAGAGCAGGACGTGAAACTCAGTGCTCCTCCGCCGAGCATGAGCGCTCAGGTAACTGCTGCAGGACACATATCACCAAGTCCACCCACCTGGGTCATTCAACGGACACTTTGAAGCCCTGGGAAGAGAAGTGTCTTCATGCAATGACAAGGTCTCAGGAATGCGCCATGGGCACCCCTTGCATGGTCACAGCGCAGGCAGGAATGATGCAGTGACCAGCCACACAGACCCCAGAGCAAATCAAAGCAGCTACTGTCCCTCCAAGATGTGGAGCAGAGCACTAGTTCATGGTTGGGATTCAGGAAACGTGGGGTGCTTCCCGCACCTCTCTTGAGCCAGCTGCCCTGGAAATGTCCCTATAAACTCCTATTAATTAGTTGACACTTGGGCTGTGCAAACAGGCTACCCCCCACCCCCACCCCACCAGGATGCAGCGCTGGAGCAGGACAGTGTGGGGGCCGAGTCTTGGGCACATTCTTCCAGTTAATATTTCAGCCCACAGTTGCCAAGGGATCGGGGCTGGCGTTTCCCCCCTTCCTCCCCCTTCCACCTCCCAAAGCACCAATGGTGAGAGGATAGCTAGGTTATTGCCTCCCACTTCTTTTGCAAGCAGATGTATGGGAGCCAGAGGAGGAGATTGATGGGGTTTATAGAGTCTTCCTCCTGACCACCCACCATGGCTCCAGCTCCCTTGGGCCTGTCCACACCACAGTCATGGTGACGGCTCCACTGGTGTCCACCATACAGCAAAAACAAGCCTAGCTACATCTGCTGGGTAGCCTGGGTCATGCCTGCTGCTTTAGAGGACCCTTCTTTGGTCCCGGGCACATCAGCTGAGATGCGAGAGAGCAAGCAGCTTCTCCTTGGCCACATCCGTGTGGTGACAGGAACTCAGTGCAACCTGAATCTCAGTGGGCTTGGGCCCCTGAACCACACTGGGCTTTCACAGGCTGCACAGAACAAACTCCATCTCTTTTAAAGCCTTCAGCAAGAGCAACTCTGGACTGCAGTGCTTGCACATGGAGGCCCTCCAAAGAGCTGTAGCAGTCCATCCTGGGTGCACCACTGTCCTGGCAGGTCCTGGGAGGCATGAGGGTGGGAATAAAAGCCATGGAGGTAGGCCCGGATCAAGGTGCCCACATTCCAGGACAGAGAGCGGGTAGCAGAGTGCAGGGAGGGGATGACAGACACCAGCACGGGACATACAGTAAGGCAGCCATTCAGCATGGAGGGAGGCAGAGTTTGGTGGAAAGGCTGGCAGAGAAGTCTTGAAAAAACCCTAGCTCTCACTAAAGTGCTGAGGCTGGCACTCGGTGTGACCGGAGACACTGCCACCACCAGCACGCTCAGTCAGCCAGGAGCACCATCTGAGCAAGGCTAGCTTGAAGGAGCGTATTGGGGATGAGGTCAGCTGCCATTACATCCCACAATTTCCAAACAAAACCAACCACCCCCTGCCACACCCGAAAAGGAGAAACAAATCAAGCAAACTAGACCCGTTAGTAACATTTGGGCCATTTCCTGTATGTTTAACACATTTTCTATTAAGCCCATGACAAATGGCGAGGGCTCCAGGCACAGCCATAAAGGCTCCCTCCTGCAGCAAGCCGAAGGGGCTGCAGGCAGGGAGGGAAAGGTGAGCCGGCTGAACGGGCAGATGGGAGGTAAGCACGTAATTCACAGCAGATCCACGATTTGATTAATTTCCCTGCTTTTCCTGCTGGAGAATTCTGGGGTTTATTGGCCGTTAAAAGGCACCGCGCTGCCTGATTTTGGAGTGGAGTTATGCCGGGGGGTGGGACACGACAGAGGGGGCTGGCTGTGGGGACCTGCTGGCGCGGGAATCAGGTGTGCAGGGTTAGGGCGAGTGTTTCGATGTTGGGGATTTCCTCCTGGAGGATAATCATCCCCCCCCCCCCCCCCCCCCCCCCCC
>VZSC01000677.1:100940-118825 GCA_013398225.1 Steatornis caripensis
CCCAATACATTTTCTAGACACCTGCTTGTCCTGGGGACTTGGCTTGGTGGGGAGGAAGGCAACCAGCCTGGGACAAAGCCCCTCCGCAAGCGGATGGGACCCTTGCCCGGGAGATTTCTCCCTCCCTTCCTCCCTCCCCTCCTTTAGCCACTCTCCCTCCCCCTCACATTGAGCTGCTGGGATCGGCCCCCACAGGAAAAAAAAAACCCAATTTGTCATGTCATGTCCAGCTGTTAACCTCCGTTGCTGAGCCATAGGGAGGACTTGCTTTCTTCTATTTATTTATTTGCCACTCGGACAATGGAAGGCTCCAGGCCTGCTGAGCTCTTCATAATAAAGCCACCAACGATCCCCCCACTAGCACGCCTCCCCCGCAGCCAGCAGCACCAGCCGAGGAGCTGCAGGTGTCAGCGGACATTAACCCATGCGGGGCTCCCAGCTCCCTTGAAAGGCCTGGCCACCACCATGGAGGCAGCCAGTGAGGGCTGCTGCCGGGCCGGGAGGTCCCCGGGGCCAGGCTCACATGGAAGGCCCTGCACAAAGAGGGAGTGGAGGGAAAGGCCAGCAATAACCATTGCTCCGGAAAGCTTATCATGCGGCTTTGGGGATGCTTGGCTGATGGGGAGAACAGGGCCGTCCAGCCACCCAGGGAGTTTGGGGGGGTCCAGGACTGGCATAGCCACTGAGGCCACAGGGACACTTAGCAACGGAGTGGAGGGGATGGCAGCCTGCGGGCTGGTGCCTGCTGGCTGGGGGCTGCTCGGTGGCTCTGTCCCCCTCCAGGGTTAAGGCAGGGAAAAAATTCCTCAGAGGCCAGGCTGCATCCTGGAGGGGAAAGGCACCAGCCCCTGCCTCCCTCTCCCACCCAGGCCTTGGCAAGGAGCTCGTCGGGCAAGGCCCAGAGCTGAGAGCCCTGCTTGGGAAGCTGTAGGGCTGTGTGCCCCCAGGCAGCGGAGCTGAGGGTACAGAGCCCCCTGCCCTGGGATGCTGGGGGAAGCTCCACATCTCCCTTGTCATGGGTGGGAGGCAAAGTGCCCGCCATCTCTGCCAGGGGCACCATGTGCTCTCGGCCTCACAGGCGGCGTGCTGCCGGGGCTGCAAATACATCAGCGACTGGATTTTTCGTGTGCATTTGCTCCTCGGACAATAAAACGCCTCTCAGGTTACTGGGAAGGTAGCGGGCGCCGAGCAGACGAGGAGGGAGCACACACGGGCCTGTAACTCCTTCCTGTCTGCCCGGCTGTCTGTCAGGCCTTCCTCCCCCTGTCAATGTCAGTTTATTTGCTGCTGGGGTGGCGATAGGATCACTATTAAAAGCACAAGTAGTAGGCATTAAAATGCATTTCAGTTAGTCCGGGATAATAAAGGCGTGCGAGGGGAAGGGGGGAGGTGAAAAGAAGGAAGTTTTAACTCGCTAATAAAAATCAAATGCAGGCAGTTTGCAGGAGCGAGCAGCTCAGCGCTTCGCCTTTCTCTTGTTAAGGGCCCACTGCCATAAATAACTTCCCTGAGCGAAAGCAAAGGAGAGCGGGAGAGCGAGGACGCAACAACACAAAATTTTTCATTTTTCTCCATAAATCATTTCAGCGTGTGATAATATTTGTTTTTTCTAATGAGTCTCCTGTGATCCATTCCGGGAGCTAACATCAGGGTCTGTCAGGGCGTGATGTGTGGGGCACTTCAGCGCTTTACAAAAACTGCCACCTCTACACATTTCCCCCCCCCTCCCCTCGCTTATGCTCAGGACGAATGTGGCCGATTTTTTTTTGCTCTGAGATTTCAGACTCTCTCTCCTTTGGCATGAAGATCTTCAGAATTAAGCCCTGAGAAGACGCCTCCCAGAAAAGCAAACCATCCCTCTGGTTTGTTATTCCTATAGAATCCCCTATCCACACTACTGTTACTGCCGGCAATGCTCTCCACTCCTGAGCAGCCCCCACTCTAGGAGTAAAAACTGATGCTTTGTCCTTTCTCTTTGTCCTCCAGAACAGTGAACATCCAGGATGGTCAGCGCTTGGGGGGAGAAGAAGACGGATGCTAATGGGAACAAACCAAAGCGAACGCTGGCAGCCAGCTCTCCAAAGAAGACTGGCAAAAGGCAGCTCCCTGGAGACAGCTTAATGCCCAATGCCTGCCATGCTTGCTCTGCCCCACGGGTAGCCCAGCGCAGAGCCTGGCACTGAGCCAGGTCTCTCTGCTCCCTACCCCAGGCCCATCACCTGGCTTCCCTGAACCTTCATGAAGTCTCAGACACCACCAGCAACAATATGGTGACCGCAGGAGCTTGCACTTCCACAGAGCACATGGGGCCTCCCCATACAACATATTTTGGTCAAAATCCAAGAGCTTCACAGCCAGGACTTTCTAATAGAAAGCCTCCGGGCAAAAACCCGCTTGTTTCTGAGATGGAGCTCAACACACTTGTGGAAGTGACTGTGTCCCACGAGAGCCCAAGCAGTGGGGATGAGGTTTCATTGAGATTCCTTCTATTCCTTCATCCCTACCGGCTCCTCAGTACTCATTGCTTCAACCCAAAGAGCAACCTCAACTGAGCCACCAGGAGACCTCAGACCTGGAGAGAAGAGAGCAGGCTGAGTCAGGGTGGGAATGAGACAGTATGTGTTTGCACCCAGGTGACCAGACTGGCATCAGCCCTGGTTATTACAACCACAAATTATGACTAATAGCTCAAGAGAGTGCTGGGCATCCAAGCTAGAGCAGCGATGGACCATAGAGAGGAACTTCAGTCTGTACCTCGGTGCACATCTGAGTCATGCTGTCAGGAGAGACACAGGATGCTGCTGGTGTCTTACAGCCTAATTTAAATTGAAAGAGCCTGTATTCAGGGGGGTCTGTCCATCATCAGATACATGGTTGGAAGACAGGGACCACTTCAGTGACAAATAAAGGGAAGAAGAGAAAGTGGGACACAAAGTATGATATATAGAAAAGAGAAGAGGAATGGAACCCAGAAGCAAACTTCAGCTGAGATCTATCTCTCAGTAGACTGGAAATCACCAAAGACTTTGAAGATGCTTCACTCTGAGCGTCACACACCAAGAGCACCTATGCTACAAGAAAGCAGAATATTTCTACAGGGCTGGAAATCGAGGCCAACCCTCATTCCTCCACAGCTCAACCCAGGTGACAAAGAGCTCATTCTGGCTCACTGATCCTTCTCCTTGCTCCTGCAATCATCACCATGACTGCCAGAGCCAAGGCTGCTCTTAGCATCACCATCATCATCAGGGTTATTATTATTATTAACATCATTGTTATGGTGTTTCCAGAGGAGGCTCTTAACTCTGGTTGTCGGGATAAAGGCAAGCTGGTGGCATCTTCAGGGAGTCATAATGGTACAGGGCCCAGCTCAGTGTGTGTTTACTCTCTGCCAATGTATGCGAGAGAGAAAAAGAGAGAGAGGTAGTGAGATAAACACTGTCATGGGCCGCTTCCATCATCTACTCACAAGAGCATAATAAAGCCCTTGTAATATACTAGAACTTGTGTGGTCCTGGGGTCTAATTTGCATACTAATTACTCAGTGCAAATGGGAAGGAGAGGTAGGGGGAGGGCGCGCGGGTGAGGGGGACTGGACTATTTGCTCTGCCGTTTCATATCATGCTAACAAGCTAATCCGGCGTGCAGTTAGCTCCTGATATATAACTGCTCATTAGTATTATAATAAAGTACATGAAACAACCATAAAACGTTATATACTGCACAAGTGTTGTTTTCTTGCCAATTATCTGCGGGCGGATTTATCACCGCAGTTGTTGCAAATTCCCCTTGGTGAGGTTTGGGTCGAATAAAGAAAGGTGTTGGTGTGAGGGGGGAGTGGGGGGGCTGCTTTCAAGGGGCAGAACATGTGTTTTCTTAAGTAGCACTTACCGATGCGCCATTTCATACGAGAGAGAGGGTGAATGCTGCATCCTTAGGAGGCTGAGAGGGGAAGGGAGCCCAGCGCTCCACGCTCAAACCAAACAAACTTCTGTCCATTAGGGAAATGGGACCAAAGCCCTAAGGATGGACTTCAACCCAGCAGAAACCAACTGAGGGCAGGGCAGTGTCTTTTTCCTACTTCCTTCTTCTAAGCCGGGAGGACCACAGCCAGTCATACAAGATAGAAAAGCAGCTCCATTTGATGTGGAAAGGGCTTGCCCAGCACATTTGCCTGCAATGAGGCAAATACCTCAGAAGACCAAAATCCAACCCAAAGCTGTTCCCCAAATTCTGCTGCATCTCCTTCTCCCCACCACTGCTCTGGGAGCCTGCAAGCATCAACAAACTGCAGTGCCCAGCACCTCTCAGGTCTGTGTACTGCTGCCTGCCGTGTGGCTGGTATTTCTGCCCTTCCAGCCCTTAGCACTGCCCCAAAACTTGCTGCATGGCACAGAGGTGCTGAGCAGTTCTGCATTGCAGTGAAAATCATTAAAATCAGGTGGTTCACCACTTTAACTGGCTGGTCAAAGGACGCCATCCCCTGTACTCTGATGGGTTCAAGGGTAGTTACAAAACTCTTTGACAGAGTAGGCAGAGTGCTGTGATTTGCAGCCTGTGGTCTGTGGCCCCTGGGGGCCCATGGATTGCTTCTCAGCTGCCCAGGAATGCTGAACAAGAAAAGCAAACTGAGGATCAAATACTGCTCTGCATGTGGGCTCTACACCTCTGCTGGAAACCCCCCGGCGCACCACAAAATGACAAGAAGCTGAAAGCTGCTGGGAGGATGGGGATGGAAGAGCACCCGCAGCAGAAGGGGGCTGGATGGGGCTGCTAGGCTGCTGGGAAAACCTGCTGCACCCATCAGCAGAGACAGGGCACCATGTGCTGATCCCTGCTTCAGCCCAGGAGGTACGGGTGACATATCAGTGCTGCAGCCTTCCCAGGGCACATCCAGGAGCACGGGCTCAGGGTCCTTCACTGACGTTCTCTCAGAAAAGCTGTGACAAGACCATGGACCCTTCTGCCCCAAACAAGACATGCTCCCTACCCTCAAGGGCTGCATGTCCTCCTGCCTTCACAGGTGCTGGCGGAACTTGCTGAGTATGATGGGCACTTCAGCCGTGCCCACGCACAACCCATCCCCATGCTCAGCTCTGTTCATAGATGCTCTGTGCTCGGAAAAGCACCACACCTCCCTGAACCTACCGCTTTGCATCTTCCCAGCACACGTGCATTGCAGCCAGGCCCACATGCATATCCAACAGGTACTTTTAGAGCTTCTGCCAACTTCGGCATCCCACTGTGTCCTTCCAGCAAAATACCTCTGCAAGAGGAACCCCCCAGCTACCTCTCCTGCTGATGCAGCCTCACAAACACAGACTGCTGTGAACATAGCTTACACACCCCCGATGCTGGCACGCTTTCACCCAGATGTGCACTGCCTGGCGTACACAGGATTATGTTTCCAAACACTTAAGCAAGGCAATACGGAGACACACGTTCTCTTCCATGGAGACCCAGCGGCATAAATCCCACCCATTTTCCCTCTTACAAACAGGGGTTACAAATGCAGCCCCCCCACGAGTATTTCACACGTTCTCCCTCTCTTTCACACACACACACACACACACAAGCCCCTTGCTGTGAAGCATTTGCTTATTTATGACTTGGTTTTGTCAAGTGGAGGCAGGACTGACAGCTCTCAGTGGTGGGGCTCTGTCTGTCTAACTCTGTAATAAGACGCATGATATCCATTCTGCTGCCAGCGGGGAGTGAATCACGCCAACCCCATCACCCCCTCCCCGATCCTGCCAGAGCCCCCCTTCCCCTTGACAAACTAGGCAGCTTGTTAGCATCACAATATTGGGAGCAAAATGTGACCCAGCGCTGCCATGCCCCCTCCTCCCTCGGTCTGAAAAGAGAGGGGGAAACGCACACGCTCATATCTCGACATCGAGGGAGGGCACAAATCCCCCACAGGGCTTTAAAAGGACTTAAAACCATTTTAATAAACTGATTGGAGAGGAAACACCTCCATTTGGGAGAAGGTTGCTGAGCAAACGCCAGCACTGGCTCTGTCCCACACCGCCTGTCCCGGAGCTGTGCTGGGGCGCTCGGGAAGGGGCTTCCCTGGACCCTCTCTCCTGTGGCTGGCCCGGCAGCATCTGCCTCCCGCCGCTGCTGCGTAACGGGACGTGGCAATGAGCATCCTGGCTGAGCGCAGTGAAGGAGGGCTGCTGGGGCCCATTTCCAGCCGCTGGTGTCCCAGGCTGGGCCAGGAGTCCTCACCGCAGGGGACGGTGCAGGAGCGCTGGAGGACCCCGCTTTCCTTCCCCAGACCCCTCCAGTGACCAGGAAGGGAACTCCTACTTACAGCTTGTTCCCAGGAGATAAATAGACCTCAGTAAAAAGATTGCTACATCCTTTCAATAAAGATTTTTTTCCTCTTTCCCAGACAGCTTGTGAAATGTTTTAAAAGCTTCTCACATTTCCAGCGAAACCCACAGAGAAGAATTTTACTTGTTATCAGCCCTGGAAGCCCCTGATAGACGGATGATATTTTTCCCCCTCCTTTCTCTCTCTCTCACACTCTCTTTTTTTACAAGCTGAAAAGAGAGTCACAGTGTGTTTTATAACCGGCTCTCTGCATTTCAAAAGCTCAACGAGAGCTCTCTGCTAACCCCGATAAGCCCAGGGCTCTTAGTGTCTTAAATACCTTTGACAAGCTATACATTACAACGCTAATAATTTGCCAAATTTGCGCCCATAATATGATATCTGTAAAACGTCAAGGGTGGTAATGCGATTAGCGGCCTCAAATGAAATATCGAACATTCAGCGTTTAGGCCCTGAATAGGGGAGAAAGGAAAGGAAATCAATTTCAAAAGCAGGAGGGAAAGAAGCGATAAGCGTGTAATAAAAAGGGAGAGAGGGGAGCGTGGACAGAACGGGAGAAAGAGCATCTTGTTTCTCATTCTTCCCTTTTTAAGGCATTCAAGCCTTAAAAGGAAAAAAAAAAGACAGTCGAAAAAGCAAACAAGCATCTCTGAATTAAGTTGGCTGCAACTCCGAAAAATAACATTTGGCCACCCTAACAACCCCAGGGTTTGGTTGGTGGGGAAGGTGGGGGAAGGACTTGCTGTTTGCTCTCTGATCCCCCCCATCCAGCTCCCCGCCCCGAACAGTTCGGGTCCATAAAACACAGGATGTGAAATTACAAGTAGTCTGAGGGTGGGCTGCCCCCTCCGCTCTCCCCCACTCAAGGTGGGGGAATCGTAACGTACTAATTATCTGAAACCACTCCGAGTAGAAAAGAAACTGTCACATACCAGGCTGTAGACTAAATAACAAACATCCCACACCTGTGGCTTTATGAGTGCTCGCTGCGCAAGGAGGGCAGGGGGAGGGAATTCCCTGCTCCCCACCGGCATGGCGGAGAGGCTCCTGCCAGGACCAGGTACCGGATGTCACGACCCGGAGCTGAGCAGGAACCGGGCCCTGCGAGTGACCCGAATCTGTACGTGAATCACATTGCTGTCACTGTCATGGGCTTTGCATTTGGTTTGGCGTGAAAACAAATCTTCTGCCAGGGTTTGGATGGGAAGCAGGAGAGCACCTACAGAACCCGTAAAGGCAGGGGACCCACACCAGGGGCAGGAGGGGAGAACAAGGGGGAAAGTCAACAGTGTCAGGTCTGTCTTTCAGAACCAGCCAGATCTGGACACTGTTGAGACAGCAAGGGTGGGAGCAGGCTGCAGCAGACCCTCAAACCAGAGCAAACAAGGAAGAAGTCCATGGAGGAACCGGAGGAGCCACCAAGCAGTGACTCTGTCTCTCCATCTCTCTTCACCACAGCTGAAGCCTGGAGGACATAGTGCCTGCACACAAAATGACTGGTGGGTGCTCAGCTGTGGTACTTTGTGCTATCCGGAGTTAAGAGAGACCGAAGCAGTGTGGCAGGGTCAGCCCACTGCCAGCCCCACGCACCTGGCGAGGTCAGCAGCAGTCTCAGAGGCAGCAGGAGAGCCAGGATGCACGCTTTGCATGGCGCCAGCTTCATCCTCCTTGGCCCCTCTTGGGCTTCAGCTTCTGTGCTGAAGGCTGACAACAGGGGGGAGAGCAGAGTCCCTGCCACCATGTGCACATGCCACCAGAAACTAGGCTGAGGCTCACCAAAACCCTCTCATGGGGAATTAATGATGGTACTTAGAAAATCCACGAGCACCACAGCTACTGGATGACATCAAGTCAGCAGGAGGCACCTTTCAGTCAAGGAAACTTTGGCTTAGATTTGCCATGCAGCCAGGGGATTTAAACCAAAGTCTATTAGTGAGTGGGACAAGGGCTGGAGGGGAATTAACCCCAAACTGCCAGCTGCAGAGTACTTAAACTCCTGCCGCAGTACTGAGCTCCACTCACCACTGCAGGGAAGGTGCTGGATTAAAAAGAACGCTAGTTTGCTTCCCAGCAGGCCAAGTCCCAGGGCAATTCACTTTTCTGAATGGAGCTGAAAATGGCCAAAGGGGCAGGCTTGGCCAGATGCTGGGGTGACAAAATGGCCCCGGTCTCTACAAGCTGTGTGAAGGGTGCAAGGTCTAGAGACCTTTCTGAATGGAGATCTGTGTCAGGCTGGCAGGGACAAGGGGGACAAACACCATCACTGCTTCTGAGCTGCACAGTAAGAAGAGTTGTGAGCGCAGGGCCATGCTTGGGGTGCTCAGTCCCAAGCAAGTCCCAGCAGGCAAGCCTGGTACTGGTGTGCTGGGGCTTGGCCACCCCTCCCACAGGCAATGCAACACAGCATCCTCCCTGAAAACCCAGCTCCCAGGCTGTGAAACAGCCAGGACTGTTTCTCCAGGGTCAGGGTGCTCCCCTTCTCCCACCTCATGCAGGGAGAAGTCACGCTGGCCCAGTACTGGTGATGGGTACAGCACAGCCAGAACAAACACCTGGTTGGCCACCAGATGCCCACCTTACTGCAACCTGCAAATCCCCCCGACCCTTCCCAAAGGTGCTGGGGTCTCCCAAGTGGCCCTGCCTGGGGCAGTTGGAGAGAGGAAGGTGCTGGTCCCCAGTAGGAATGAGCAAACATGCCGGTGTGGGGGCAGAGCACACGCCCCTTGGCCAAGCATGGAATGGCCATTACAGGGCCACTTCTTGCGGCATCACGAGTCATTAAAGCCAAGAGCGCTTGGGGAATCATCAGCACCAGCCAAACGACTTCCCCAGATGTGCCTCATTCTCAGGATGTGGGAGCCCCCACGGACACCCACCTCCGATCCCAGCTCCTCCAGACAAAACATTCCCAGCGTTGGAGTCTCCATCCAGGACCCTGCTCGCAGGAGTTTTCTAGGCCATTTAGCAGGAGGCACTGTTTGGTTTTGAACAGATGTTGCCTTCCCCCTGCCCCCAAGGTCCCCAGCAGCTCTGCTGCCTTTGAGCCGGCAAGGCAAACGAGTTTTGCACACTTGTTTAAGGTTGGTCAGGTGCATGCGCACAAGCACACCCATTCACACAGATGAGCTCGACAGTGGGGTGGGCAGAGAGGCACCCCAGAGTAAAGCAAAGCAAACACAGGGAAGAGTTATGGCTATGCTCAGCTTTTAATGCTAAAAGGATTTCCCTTCCCCACAGCCAGCCAGTGGCACAGGCACTGGGGCTTTGTGTTCCCATCTCTAAACTAGAGTTAAGCATATTCTCTGTCCCACCGGGAGATGTGTGTGGGGCTGAGATGGCTGCAGAAACAGGGGCCTAGGAAATGCCCCCTCTGGGCAGACTACAGCAGTAGGTGATCCGCATGGGCTTGGTGGACAAGAACAGAGCTTCTGTGTTGCGACTCAACTGCCAAGGTTGAAGAACAGACGACTGCTCGTGGCTTAGAGGAGAGATGCACTTATTTATTCCTAAAACATCACATCGGGGTGGGCCACCCAGGTCGGCAAACTCACCAATGCCCAGCAAGGCCAGGTTACCCTCCCGGACCACAGCATACCACTTCCAACCCAGCTACACAGGGAAGGGCATTTTCTGAGATTAGTCATTTCTCTGCTCAGTCTGGTTCAAATGACTATTGATCCCTTAACACAGAGGTGTAACAACAGCCCTTGGGCATTTTCACTGAGATCCCGCTTTAAACTCCTTGTCTCTTTCAAACTGTACTACTGCAAATCTGCTGGTTTCATTTTGGTCAGACTCGGGGCAAGACATCTGTATAAGCCCCCTTTGGCCATTCCCATGAGATAAATGTACATGCTGTACATCCAAGCTGCCCCCTTGGAGCCAGTCCTTGAAGAACATTGCCCAACTTCTACTGGGTGATGGGCATGGCAAGCCTTGAGCTTATTTACTAGATGCACTTAAAGGTCCTAGTGTCAGGAGAGTGAATGCATTGGGACCTTTTCAACCAACAAACCAACATGCAGACTCGCATCCCAATTCAACACCTTCTTGTCCATAAAGCCATCAGCCCTTTGTGCTAAATCCAGCTTGAAGACAGAGGAACTTGTAACTCAGTGCACTCTAGAAACATCTAAGTATCTTCTAGAATAGTTTTGTGATCCAAATTGCAATGATGCAATTTGTCACTAAGCTGTTGCAACCACGCATGTGACAAGCACGCTTACACCACAATATGCACTTTTTGAAGGCTCCTGAAGGGTCTTGTACAAGTTTGAGTCCCTGTCCTAAGCAGTGTATCTAAAATTGCACTGGCACACACAAACGCTCATGGTGCTGCACTCCCAAGCTTATGTTTGCAGTCACACGTCCAAGCCTGTGGCCGCTTTCTGGCTAAGGGCCTTCAGAGTGCAATCCCACAGTGTACGAGCTTTCATTAGCACACACCACTATTCCAACGGAAAACAAGCTGACTTATATGTATCGAGCAAGAAAACGTGCAAGGGAAGGTGCAGCAGCAGGGAAGACCTGAGTGATGGCAGGGGACATTGAGCTGCACCTCAGCTTGCAGTGTGATAGGGCAACACAAAATATGCAGTGTGGTCCAGGTCTGCAAAGGAATCAGAGCTTGAACTAGTGTTTTACTCTGGTCAGTGCTGACATGGCCGTGTTGAAAAAAGGACGTTGTCCCCTGAGATCGCAGCGCTGGAGAGAGGCAGAGATGATCTGGAGCGCAGCAGGAAGAGATCCTGGGAGATGATCAAGGCGCAGAATAAGGCTGAGGGAACTGTAGCTGCATTCAAGGAACAAAGTTCATAGGGTCCGATGATGGGTGAGATATTGTGGACCTCTGATCTCTGAATACCAGAGCAAATGTTGAAGGAAACGCAGTGTGCTGAG
Source organism: Steatornis caripensis (assembly GCA_013398225.1). Classification (NCBI taxonomy): domain Eukaryota; kingdom Metazoa; phylum Chordata; class Aves; order Caprimulgiformes; family Steatornithidae; genus Steatornis; species Steatornis caripensis. The sequence continues at coordinate 112,179 of VZSC01000677.1, forward strand.
GGCTAAGGAGACGGCAGTGCAGCTTGCAGACACAGTGCTGCCCTTTCCCTGGCTCGCTGGATATACATCCCTTTCACTGTCTTCTGCACGCATGGGCTCCTACAGCCCCTACAAGGGGAGATGAAGAAGATAGAAGGCATCTCACTCGGCAATGTGGACAGCAGGGAGAAACAAATACCTCTGCCTACAGCCCCTTTCTGCTGCTCTGGCTTCTGCGCCCCACTGTGCTCCTCGCTTTCCTATGGCACCCACCTTGGCACAGCTGAGCCTCGGAGAAATCTCAGGTCCCCACATCCCATCTCTCCTGAAGGAGACTTCGGCAGCGCTGGCTTTCAGCATCTGACCCAGGGCTTTAAAAACCTGGGCGCCGCACGGAGGGCTCTCTTGTTCAGGGACCCGCATTCTGACTTTGATTAAGTGATGGACATGAAAACACACACAGACACAAACACAGTGCGAGGCAATGTCCCCAGAGGAATGGGAAAAAAAGAGAGATAAAAACCAAACAGCCGTTTTCACCCCCCAAACCGTATAATTTTGTGTAAATTTTTACTTTAAACATCTCTTTTTTTCCTGAGCCGTGATATAGGCCCTGTCAAAACCAGGGCCAATTACTGCCATTAGGTTCCCATTATGTCACTGCTTCTCCCCCCATTATGAAGGTCTTCGGCACACAGAGCTATAATCTTCACTCACTCTCGCTCCATCACTCCCAGAAGGAACAAAATTGTTTAAAAAAAAATAAAGCCTTTATTTTGCCCCTGTCAACTCTGAAAAGGAAGGAAGGAAAAAGAGAGAGAAAGAAACTGGTAAAGTTTTTAACTGTGAGGTTGCCAAAAGGACTGAGAGAAAGTGTTCAGCACAGCTGAGGCGTATGAAACCGGGGCTGGCAGGAGGACTCTGCGGGATCACCCAGACAAGTCACTCTCCTTATCCCTCACTGGGGAGATATTTGCTTCCCTTCCTCTTTGCCAAAGCAGACCTGTGGTAAGCCTGAGCCTGCAACTGGGAACAGAGAAATGGAGAACGAATGTTGGGAGCGGCACATATGCCAAAACTCGTGTTCCACATTGTGCTCCTCATGCCACGGGTTACAGTGCTCTGCTGCTAAAGCAACCACCCTGCCCGCTTCCAAATACCAATCATCCTCTTCACCCAAAGTGCTGGCATGGAGCCTAGAAGTGATCTGAGAGCGTCCTTGAACACATACGGACCTGACATCTGCTGCCGTCAAGGCAGAGACTGCAGGATCATGCCCAGGAAGGACGCCCAGCTGCGGAGGGCTGAGATGACCGTGCTCTGAGTCCTCAGGAGCAAGAGCTCACAAGACCCACTGATGAATACATCTGGGAGTGGAGCTCAGCAAGAGTCATGAAGGATGATGAGGGACAGGAACCTGAGGGGGCTGTTCCCTTGTCAAAGCAAGAGCAGCCCTGGCCCAGGGGCTCGGGAGAATGTATCATCCCAAACACATTCACACTCCCCCACAGCCGGCCAGGACCACGCGCTTGGACGTCAGAAGGCGCCTGCTAGGCATGCTCTCAAGCCCTGTTTCTCTGTGGGATGCTGGGAGAAGGAATGCAGTGTCTGCAGTTGTCTGCAGTATGCTCAGCGCTCAGGCACAAGGTGCAGTGGGTGCAGATTCCAGGGAGAGAAGCAAGAGGCTCTGCTCCATCACGCCCATCACTGTATGTCCAAGCACCGTATGTCTTCCTTGATGCCCTTCACTGCTCTTTCTTGATCCCACTATCTTGCATTTTGTGTGAGGTTCATGTGAAAGCCAAGCAATGGATCTACCCCAGCTTGCTGTGAGAGCTGGATATGGTCAGAACAGCTCCAGTAAAATAAACAACTAGAGACATTGAAATGCAATACCCAATCCATCTCCCTTGGTGCGAGTTCATTCAGGGCTCCATCTTGGTCAAGACTGGAGGTGGAGGCAGCATGAGAATCTGACGCAGTATCAAATAACAGCAGAGACTCCGACCAAAGCGTCCAGGGAGAGCCACTGCTCAGCAACCGCATGCAGCTCACGGCCCCAAGATGTGAGGAAGGAGCACATGTCCTTTCTGCCCAGTGGCACTTCTTCCCTGGGCCCTTGCTCACACACAGTTCCCCAGACACCAAGTACAAATCTTCTAAACCTTTCTCTGTTCCCCCTTGTATCCCTGCCTCCCATTGAAAAGTGCTAAAACCAGCAGCTCCCCTCCCAAACTAGAGTCCTTCCTCTCCCTTCATGGCTCCTGCTTGCCTCTCTGGGGAGCCCCTGCAGATGACAGCATCTGGCAACTCTGGAGCCACAGAGAAGGGGCACAATTTGCCCCTAAACAAAGAAACATCATCTCTGCTAAAGCGATTTCCACCCTCGGTGAGACCTCACAGAGCCATCCTCCCTTTGAATGCAAAGGTCTCGCCCATTCCTCCGCAGAGAGAGGGAGGGAAAGAAAGGGAAAAGCAAAAGAAAAGGCATGGGGGGGCTGGGGGAGGACACAGTGACAGACACTTTGGCTTTCCCGAACGAAAGGCTGAGCCAGTGCAATGAAAGCGCTCAACAGCAGCCCACTGAGCTGTCACTTATGCGAGCTTGTGCGTGCAAGACACAGAAGAGGGCCTGCGCCCGCCAATCGCCCTGCTTTCCACCAAGCCTCCTTTTGTTTTTGTTTAAATCAAATCAAGGGCTGCTTTAAGATGTGCAGCAAAGCAATTTGCTGAGTATTCTTCCCCCCTGTCATGCCAGCAGCAGCCCCTGGTAACTGGGAGGCTGCCCGCGTGGAGCGGGAGACCCGCACGCTGCTCTCCCTGGGGAGCTGCTGGCTGGGGAGGGAGCCCTGCGAGGGGGCATGGTGAACGCAGGGCAAGCAGGCACCGGCATGCTGCTTCGAGCAGCAACTCTCCCTGCTTGTCTGCTAGCCTGAGAAGTGACAAGCTCCAGCTGCAGTGCAGAGCTTGGAGTGACCCGCACACCCCCGTGATATCCCCTCCTGGCTGCCAAAGTCAGGGACACTGGCTTGGGGGTGAGGGGGGGGCATTATTTTTGCTTTGCCGGGTCTTACCCAGCTGCATGAAACAGGTCTGAAGCAGAGATGCAAAGGCTGCAGTGAAGCTATGGCTTTGCTGTCATCCACTGCCCCCTTGTCCCAGCTTCTGCAGAGTGGGACAGAGCAGCCTGGGTCCAGGGACAGCCTAGATTTGCTTTGATGGGAAGCCAAGGTCCTCCCTCCCGGCCTCCAACCCACACCACTGTGGACGGAAACCTGCAGTGTTCAACAGCCAAGGCAAAGCCTGGGACCAGGCTCTGCACCCACCCATCTGCCAGCTCCATATCCCCCATACGAGCGCTGGAGGGGGAAACAGGCATGGGGACACCCTCGTGCGTCTTTTTCTGCGGTCACTATTGGGGAAAGTTGCTGCTGCTGTGCTGCAAGGGTGGAAGAGAACTTGCTGAGGAGGAAGGCTGAGGAGGAGGAGGGTGTGGAGCTGGGAGGGTTCAGGAAGGTTACTGAACTGCTTGATGGGGGAGGCAAGAGGTGTGCTGGAGGAGCGAGAGCCTGGATGCCTCTGCCTGTGTGTGTGCACAGCACACAGGTTAACAGAATTCAAGTTCCCAGGTCCAGGGGAGACAGAAGCGAGGGGATGTGGGAATGACGGAGCTGGATAGACTCCTTAACACCAGCAGCTTGACTCCACTAGAAACCAGGAGCAGCCTGGGTTTGCAAGTTCATGGACCAGACTCGGCCATGACGCTGGTCACCTAGTGCGATCTCTGGTGACTCCCTTTGCTTCACTTCTCCTTCAAAATAAAGTACTAATGAGGTTCATCTCCCTTGTGAAGTACTGGGACTCCTACAGCGGTAAAAGGAGCTTGTAAGAGCAAAACAGTATGAGGATTATTGCAACCGCTAAGCCAGAGGACTGGAGGGCAAAACATTGGTAATGTTTCTCAAAGAGGCTGAAAGATGGCCATGAGGATTACAAATGAGCAAAGCCCTGCTTCGGTATCAGGCAAATAGCGGAAAACAGTTCCAGAATTAAAGACTGTATTCAGATGGCCACAGTTTAACACACCCCACGCAGGGAGCCTCCTGCAAAGGCAAATACTCTCTTCTCTGTGGGAATTGTTTGAGTGCCTCAGGTCAACAACTGGCCGGCAAGGATTTGGGGCTTTCTGAACACCTTTGACAGAGGAGCTCACAAGTGAGCACCTAGGACAGCTGAAGTCATCAATGGGAAAAAGGCAAGATTCTCCTCCAAAAAGCCACAGTAACAGCAACCTGGGAGACAGATACGCACGTGCATCAGCAGCCAGCAGCAGGGACACTGCGTCCCGTGCCAGCCCCGACACCTCTGCTGCAAACAGGAGTGCTCATGTGAACCACAGCCACCATCCGAGGTTGGGAGCAACCTTTTTCCGGAAGAGAAGGAAAATACCTTTTCTGTAGAGGACAAATAAAAATGGTCCCAAAGGGGAGTGGAATAGGAGTAGTTTTAATAAAGTAACACCTACTATGCCTTTCCTTGGGTAAAGGAAGAAAAAAATTAAATGAAGAAGTGAAGATGAACAGCAAAAAAACCTTACAACTGATGAAAAGGCAATAGTTAGAGACAATGCCGCGTTAACCCCTGGGACGCCTTGCCACAAGACAGCGCTGAGGCTACAATCAAAGAGAAAAAAACCCCACTTAAACAGGATAATGAACACATCCTAGGCTATATCAACACGAGTAAACAAAAAGCACCATTGTCATTTTTTAAAGGAGTACACACTCTTTCAACCAAGTAAGAAAAAGTTCCCCTGTGGCCCATTTATTCCAAAATTACATGTCTTTCTGCACCATCCCCTAACTCAGCCAGCATGTCCTGCCCCAGACAGGATGCTGGGCTTCGCCGACACTGGTCCTGATTCCAGGTGTGTGTTTTTACATGTGCCCTGCCCTTGCAGCCCCCACATCTGGGATCTTCCCCATCCTGGTGGCTTCCAAGGGGTTAAAATAAAACTTCTCCCCAAGAAGGAAAAAAAAGAGCCAGAAAGAGAAAGTTAATTGAAAATGCTGTTTAATTTTTCAGCTCCACTGGATTACACTGTGGCACAGATGGTTCATCAAGACAGTCTCTGTCTGTATCACTGTCCGTCCCAGCCTCTCCCCCCACCATGCAGAAGGGAGGGGGAGGAAAAAAACACAGCAGGCAGTGGCTCAAAAAAAAAAAATTAAAAAAAAAGGCAACTTAACACAAAAGAGCATTCTGTGCAGCTCTTTTCAAGGCGCTGGGACAATGCTCCCAACTTGATCCTTTCATAAAGAAAACGTTTCGGGGTCAGAAAACAGGACACATTAAGCCCAGAGAAGCACATTGGCCATTTTACCGCTGACTTTCGCGGCTAGCTAGAGGGCTGCACCGGAGCTGGGTTGTTTTAGTTGTTTTTAAAGGCGGCAGCCCTGTAGGAACAATCGCATTTGGAGTTTGGGGTGGCCTCGGCTCTCACCCACTTGCACCACCCCGTGCTCCAGTGCAGCTCACCCATCCCTCTCAGCTGAGAAAAGTCTAACAGAGATGAAAGGCAGCCTCTTTAACTGGATTACCCTAACAAGCAACCAAACCAAAGAGACTAAAAAACAGCTAATTAAAGCTGCTCAGATACACAGAGCAAATCCTTCCTCCTGCTCGCCCTTCTCTCGCTCAGCCCAATTCATTCATATTTCCCCTTATGCCTTATTAATTACTCGGTCGCTGCTCTAGGGGACAAGGGGAGGGGGAAGGGAGGCAGGTGGGGAGTGTGAGAAAGGGGACCAAACCTATCCATGGGTCAGATTTTCAGCATTGATTTGGCTTTTGCCACGACTACAACCCATTGATTCTTAAGCTTAAATTGATGATTAGCACTTTCTGATTGAAATAACTCCTGGATCCTTGCAAAGAAAAAAAACCTTCTTTTGTGTAATAATTTGCTCTGCTAATCAAGCTATTTTCCAGAGGCCGAGGGAAGGTAAAACTCTCTCATTTTTAATTCCTGATAAGCATCTAGCTGAGGCGGGAAGAGAAGGCAAAGCAAAAAGTTGAATTTTTGCACATACCAACTTCTCAGCCGAGTAGCTGTTGCACTTGCGCTAACAGCCAAATCTTAACTCCCCAGCAAAATTCAAACCAAAGCTTTTTCAAAGATGACGTCTGTCTGGGGGATATTTTTGGTTGCATTTTCCATACCAGGTGGATAAGGCATAGAAAGACCAAACCACAAATGAGAGCTATCTCCGATCTCAAATGAGAGAGTTTCTGAACACCTCAGAAGACTCCTGGCCGGGCATCCAGGAGAAGGCTGTGGACTCCTTTACAGTCAAACCCCCTTTCTCTTGTTTCCTCCTAGTAAAACAAATATTGCTTTGGCCTGAACACTGCTAGCAAGGCGTGGAAAAAGGGCTGTTCAACTGCTCTGCATCAGGCCAGCTCCCCGTCACCCCATCCCGTCATGCCAGCACACCATGCACAACCAGGAAACTGCTGACTTTCCAAACAGAGGAAGTTTCTCCAACATGAAGGAGACCCAGGCGCTCCAGGAGTCCACAAGGCCATGTCAATAAACAACGATTTTTCTACAACGAGAGATTAGATGAGAAATTGCAGCCTTCATTTCCCCCCCCCCCCCCCCCCCC
>VZSC01000677.1:118926-162769 GCA_013398225.1 Steatornis caripensis
CCCCCCCCCCACCTCTGGACAGAGGAGAGGCAGGAGGTAGCAGATCTCGGTCCCTCTGGTATAGCACTTTCCGGATAATTGTTAAACAGAGACTCATAATCAGGCAGTCTGGGGGCGATGGTGCCATTTTACAGCCCGGATAACTGAGGTCCAGGAAAACTGAGCAGCTTTGTCAGGGTCACAGGAGCAGCCCAGCACAGACTCGCAGTCCCACGCAGCAGCTGGATTGGCACTTGGCTTCCCCCCTCCACCAAAAATAAATCTCAGAAGAAAGCAATTCTGATGGTTTTGCGCCGGGGAGGAGTGTATGGCCGGGAAAAGAGCCGGGTCAACTACCAGGGCCCTGGGATGACTGATGTGCCCACCGCAGCTGCCCTGCTCCGGGATGCTCCCATTGTCTGCAGTGCAACCACAGCTGCCTTTCACGATTAAGAGGAAGGAAAGGGAAGCTCCACCTTAGAAGGATCACAAATGCACGTTTAATTACTCCTAACAAGGTAATTATCGTGTACGGCAGGACGACACAAACACTCCCCAGGCCCTGGCACCTTGGGAGCTGTGTTTTAAAAGCACACCTGCATCCATGACCTGCTCCCTGCTGCCTCCTCCTCGGCACGTGCGGTACACGGGCAGCTGCCATGCCGCTGCCGGCAGGCACGGACACCCGGGAGCATCCTTAGCTGCTGCTGCGTGCACGCGTATCGTTAGCACTATGGAAAAGCCATCATTATTCTTGGGCTGGGACATGTGCTTGGGATTTTAGGCTGAAGGACATGCCTGGCTTCGTTTAGGAAGATACTTTCCACCGTTATTTTTTTTTTCTTTGCTTTTGAACAGGACCTGCCTGCTTCCAGCCTCCCATCTCACCTGCTGTAAACAGGGTGCCGAGAGGTGGAAGAGCTGGAGCGGTCCAGAGGGAGAGGAGGCTGGAGGGGGAGGGGGAGCAGAGATGACTGGAGGGAGGTCGAGAGAGGAACGAAGAAAGAGGAAAGAAAAGAAAAACCCAGCAGTGCACCATGTTGCATTGTTCACGCTCAGACCTTCAATTTGCTCTCTGCATTCTCCTGCAGCGGGGAGAATGTTACGCTGGCTTAAGAGACAAATCGGACACAAAATAAAGACCAAGCACTCAGCAGTAAAGCAATTATCGCAACATTTTATGCCGGGCCTGTTCCTTTTGAAGGCAGCCTGGTGCTGCCCGCATGTACCTTAACCCGTTCCTAATAACCATAAAGTCACCATTATTTACGGTACAAGACATTAAATAAATAATGAAAAAGCTGCCGGCGACGGAGCGAGGCAAGTGGGGGTTGCAGGGAATCTCCCGAGACCAGAGCTGGCACTGGCTTAACCTGCGCTACAGGAGGTGGAGGAAAACAGCTCCGCGGGACCTGGGGAAGGGAGGACGCATTTTTATTTTGGGGTGGCACCTCAGGCCCTGGGATCGGTCAGAGAGTGAAAATTAGATTGCGAGGGTTTTTTCAAAGAAGAGAAAAGCAAAATGGAGCTGCCTGGGAATCATGGGCAAGCCACAAACCAAAAAGGTTCCTACAAGAAGAAGGAGGCCTGGTGGGGCCAGCTTCTGACCTCCACCGTGCCAGCATAAATGCCAGCGTAACGCTGCTGGAGCCAGGAGCTTCTGCAGGCTCGCAGGGTCTAACTGAGGCCAGAAGTGAGCTTCCTACGAGGAGACATCCACTCCCATCGCTCTTAAATTGAGAGGTAAATAGATAAAAATCAAATATGAACGTAAATATGGGTCAGGAGTTCCCATGGCCGTGGTTCAGGTTAATGTACAAACAAAGGGAATATATCCTCCTTGACCTCCACCTCCTGCCGCTGCATCCACACAGCCCCACCAGGAGCCAACATCTGCCCTCAAAGGTCTGCTGACTAGTTTCAGACACAAACATCTCAACATCTCTGTTTTCAAGGTCTAGCTGCCTTCCCCCAAACCTGTTGCCTTCTTGAACTCCTCCCTCTCTTGACAATCTCCCTTTTCTGAGCAGCACTGGGTCACGCTCTGGGTGCGAGTGGGTTTGGCCGTGCCACCCTGCCCTTCTGCGGCCCGGGCTGGTGCACGCGCCTCCTTCGTCCCCAGAGTCACACCAGCCATGTGTCAACACCCCAGGGAACTTGCTCCGCAATAGTACAGCAGCTCCTACCCTCCACCTCGTGGTTCTATGGGCAATGATGGACACATGGATGGAGAGCAGCACACTGTACGCTATCTTCCCAAGAACCTCGGGTCATTTCCAAAGTTCCTTGCAGTGAGGGACTCAAAGCACCTGCAGCTGCTGGCAATGCCTGCCCAGCACAGGAGTAGACCACTTTCTTTGCAGGCATGCCCTTGGGTTACAGTGAAGTTCCTTAAAGGGATGGCGAGTCTTCCCTGTCCACCAACACTTTCTTCTTCTGACTGATTTCTAAACCAGACACTTAAGGCTCAGCATGGACAGGGTGAACATGGACACCTCCATACCAGACACCAGCTGAAGGTGCCGGGCTTACATCAGAGACTGAAAGCAGGAAAATTCAATCACATCCTACTGCACCAAACACCACAGTGACTCTGAGAAGCCGCTTTATATCTCTCAAGGCAATCAATATGAATTTTGATACTGTGTAAAGACAAAGAAAACTCCACGCTAAGTAGAAAGGGCATATAACAACACTACTCTCAGAAATATGACTTACATTGTGCATTTTTACCCAGTAAAAATGTGCTGGGGAAAAGCTGAAGTATTCTTAGAAATGTACAAACATAACACAGAAAGACAGAAGGACACCTTGCCCCGTGCAGACTGCACCCTCGCACAGCTGCTGGCACACTGCTGGTGAGCTCTCCTGGGCTCTTCTCTGCTGGGGTTTCATTTGGCTGCCCACGCTTGTTAATAGACTCAAATAACTTTAACAGAAAAATTCAGGATGCAATGAGACTCATTTCAAACCATGCTTTGTGTTGTGGAAATTCCTCCCCACTTATACTGAAATAAGGCTTGGGAAAAGGTGTCGCCCCTGGGGCAGGACTGAAGTTTTGGATCTTACAACTTTTGAGGAACAGAGATTTTTAGAATAGGGGACATCTCCCATCTATAAGAGCTGAGACCTGCTCCTGACACCCTCCCACCCCATTGCTCTGCCTCTTCCGAAGGGTGCACAAGAGGAAGAACTTATTTCACTGCCAAGGGCACACTGGTCTGGCAGCACACACACATCTGGGACATAAAATGTTTCTGATCAAAACCCAAAGGTTGTTGGTTTTATTTTCTTCAAACCAGTAATGTCCCACTCTTTCTATGACCTGAGAATTGGGACCTATGACCTAGAATCCAAGATGTGTCTCAAAAATGGAAAATAATCATGTGAAACCATATTCCTCTCTTTCCATAAGCTCTTCCACATTTTTTACTCGAAGTTTGTCCCACACAAAACTGCAGTGACCAGGAGGACAGCATTTGATTTGAAATATTGGAGGTGTGCATCTGAATGGCCCATGTTAGGAGAGCTGAGATCTGCTCTTGGAAGTGCAGGTCTGTGTTTTTCTTAAGCCCACTCAAAACAAAGGAAAATAAGCTCTTCTGCAACTGAATGGGAGAGTCGAACGCGGCCACACACAAAAGAGGAAGGGCCATCTGCACCATCTGATACAACCGCGGAAGCTGGTCCTCCCTGGCGGAAGCTGGTCCTCCCTGCCACCGGGCAGATGGGATACGAGAGCCACGCAGCATCACCACGTGCAAGGACACATTACTGGAGTTGATGACAAGCTGCAATGAGTGATGGTCCTCTCCCCCAGACCTCTCCCCAGCCAAGGCTGGCCATGCAGAGAGGGTAATCCCCTGTCACCTCTGTGCCGGGAAGAGGGTGAGCGGGGGAAGAGGGTGAGCAGGGTGCAGAGGAAGGTGAACTGGCTCATGGACATCACGGTGTGCTGCTCTCCCCCCGCCACAGTGCTGTGAGATTGGAAACTGCATGGCATCCAGTGGAGGGGGGCTGCAGCTTCTGGCCGAACAAGCCTTTCCAAAGCCTGTGCCGCAGTGGCAGCCGTGACACTGCACGGGAAGAGCAGACCCAAGTCCTGCATCTTGGGGGGCACCAGGCACCCCATGCCCCCCTTTCATCCCAGGGTTATAAAGCGGGGAGTGCGGGGCAGGCAGGCACGGGGGCAGAGGCAGCTGCTCCTTGTAAGATCTGCTCCATTACACCTCTCAGAAAAGGGGAGAAGGGGTGGGAAGGGAGGGAGGAGGCGGATTTCTAGGCATGGGTGGGTCCATTCTTCACCAGCTTACGCAAGTCAAAGCTGTCACCGAGGTGGGGGGACAAGCTAGGCGGGGGGTGGCCGGTGCTTCGTGCGGACAAACCATTCAGGCAGACTTGTGTTTCACACCCGGCACTTCAGATGGACATGCCTGTCTCGGAGCTACTGAGAAAGCAGCCGCAGTACTGTCCCATCGTCCCCCCGTGACACCCTCTCCATGTGCCTACCAAATAAGCAGGCTCCAGGATGACACTTTTTTTTGGATGCCTAGCCCCAAAGCCAAACTGATGTCATTAAAGTGACTGCCCGCCCCCTCGCCTCCCCAGCGCCCATCCACCAGGCTCAGCTGAAATGTAAACCTCCCCTCCTCTCCCCGCAACAAAAGCCAAAGGCTTTCAAAGCCAAACCTGATTGAAATTCAAAAACTTTTTCAGCCCCTCTCCCTCCTCCCCACCTTGAAAAGAGAGTGTATAAAACAGGGAGACAAAAGCCTCCCCCAGCCCACCCTCCGCATTGTCTGGCCGGGGCGGGTTCGGGCCAGCGACAAGGGGCACCCAGCCCCACGGGGGCCCTGCTCCCCGCTGCCGGCCGCTCTGCGCCCTCGGCCCGGGGGGGCCCCGCACGCCAAAACACACCCGCACGCACCAAAAATAAAACACTCCCAGCCTTTGTGCGGTGCACAAAGAAGAGCCCGGCGGTGATGGAGCCGGGCGGCGTGATTTACTCACCTGCCTCTCCAGCCCCCCGTCGATTTCTATGGAGCCAGGGGGAGGGGAGGGCTGGCCTTTGGTTTTACACATCCCCCCCACACCCCCCGGCTTTTGTTGCTGTCCCCCCTTCTTTTGAGCCCGCATCTTCTGGGTGATCCTTAACCTCCCCACTAGCTGATGTCCCTCCCCTCCGTACCAGTGCTGGGCGTCCCATTCAGTGCTGATGGTCCAGGCGTTGGGTCCTGCCGCTCCCTTCGCTTTGAGGGAGACATTTCAGGGTCCTCCCTTTGAGGTCAGCTCCCCTCTACACATCTTCAACTGAACCGTTGCTCTCTGTTTCCCTCTCAAGTGCCCTCCCTAGTTCTGTATTCCCCTCGTAGAGAAGCGATGTCTTCTCTGTAAGCCCCGCTCATGCCTGGTTGTGTAGGAAGCCAGCTCCGCCAGCTCATCCAACCCTTGCAGCCAAGGCAGCATCCCTTAAATGCTTCAGAAAGGCAACAACACTCCTACAGCCCTGTTGGGCTTCAAAGCCTGATGATGCTGACCCACCTGAGCAGTTCTCATCAGCTGTCCCCACGTGGGCAGCGGGACAGCGATAGCTAGCTAGCTAGATAGATAGATAGATAGGCAGGCTTTAATGCCCAGACTGCTCCACAGTGATGCTCAGGTGTGTCTGAGGCAGCCGGGCACCTGCACCCAGTAGAAGCGCAAAACTGGACCAACTAATGTGTTGTTTTCAGGCATTAGCCACCAGCTTTTCTGGGATAACCTCCCACAGTGGTGCTTCTACCAATGCCATTTCACAGGAGCAGAAAGAAGGCTTGGCACTTCTACTGCCAAGTCTCTCCAAAGCTTTCTCAGAGGCAGCAAAGGATCTAGTGATAAAACTTGTCCCTTTCCTTTATGGAATAAAGAAAAGAGAGCAAGTAACTGTGGGGACAAAGGTTTCTTCCCAGTCCAACAGCAGACTCTCAGAGGGCATCTCTTGGGGAGGGGAGACGGTACAGCCTAACACACTGACAGCAGCCCATCGACTTGGTCTTTGCTCCGACATGCTCCCCAGCACCTCTGGTGCTGCTCCATTACGATACCCCAAGCCGTTCCATCTTCCCTTCGATACTGCTCCTGCTGCCTGTCTTCCCTCCCTAGACTGTAAGATCTGCAGTGCTCCTCCCTGCTCTGTGCTCTCCTGCACAGGAGCCCTAATCCATAGCAGCAAGTCACACGGGTACCATCACCATGGCCTGGCTGCACACACTCCCGAGCTGTCATCCCTAAGTGACGCTAAGTGGTCCTGCGCTCAAAGGTGACATATTCCCTCAAGATGTGACCTTAAAATGCAAGTTGCATCCCTTAGCAGAGGCATGTCCTAGTCCAGATGCTGCTGCTGTGTGATAATCCATTTTAAAACAGGCATGCGGGTCAGCAGACATCAGGTTCTCTTCTACTACTACTCGCAGCACCAGCCTGTTGTGTTGCTTTTCTCTGCACTTTACTTTCCCCATCAGTAAAAGGGAGGCAGTGATTCCAGCTTATGCTTTTAAGCTGCTCTGAGATCTTAGGAGTGAAAAGAAGTAGGTGTACAAAGTGCCAAGTAATAGCTCCGACTCCAGAGCTGGGTGACAGACCCAGCTCCTGACTCAGCTGCCTGCCTGTACAGCTCCTTGGCTATCCAAGACAGACTACTAAATTATGCAAAATCTTTGAGTGAGCCTGGTTTAATTAAGGTTTAATTTTAGTAAATTACCAGTGTGGGAGTGGTTGAAGCTGTGAACCATTACTCCTGCTTGTTTGGGATTTTATTTGGAAATAAGACACCTCATTACATCTCTGTAAACAAGATCTACTCAGCAAGGAGAACTGGTGCAGAGGATCAATACAGAAGTGGGAAGAGGAGGTGAGGGGACAAGCAAGACAGTCTGGGAAAGTGTAATTAACCCAGAGATTCGGGAAAAACTGTCCAAGGGCTGACTATGCTGCACTCGACTTTTCCCCAGCCTTCCAACATCGGCCTTCAAAATGTACTAGTCTCATCCCGAAACTTGCAGCACCATTGCCATCCTTGGCAATGCTGTAGACTCTTGCATGAGGGCACATCTGCCTGGGACATTTTGTCTTGAGAGGCCTCCTCATCCTTACACCCCACGTCCTTGGAGCAAGGAGATAAGAACAGGATAGGCTCTTTGCAAGTGCGCAGCACTGATCTTCCCACAGCTGAAACAAGCTTGTAAAGCCCAGTAGGTCGATGACACCAATGCTATCATAACTGCCACGAGCTGACACTGCCCCTAACCCAGAAATCACTTTATTCCACTAAAATACTAGCACGAGACAGAGACAAGACCTGGCATTACCCGTGCCTCTTCTGGCTGGCACGGGAGAAGCCAGGAGCGGCAATGGGACATGAGCACAGGTTACACCCTGGGATCTGATCTTCTTTGCCCAGGATACCAGTCCTATCGCCGTAAGTCCCTTATTAGTTTAATAGCATGGTGATACCCCATGGTACTGCAATGCCTTCTACTGTCACCATCACTCCTGAGCCCGCTGCTGACACCCACCACCAGCCACGTGGCAGCACAGGGCCTGGGTACAGCACAGAGGCTGATAACCCAGGTGAGCAATGACCTACCCTTCCGAAAATCTGGTGTTTTGGATGCAAACCAGATATGCATTTTAACAAACAGGACCTATTCCCAAGGGAACAAACCTAAAAAGTGACTAATTTGCTGGGTCTGGTACTTCAAAAAGTTATTTCTAAGATATTGAATCTAATTTTTAAATCGAATGCAGCTCAATATCTTGTTAGTCAAATGTTACAGTGTTTATAACTTAAATATCCATCCAGAGAGAAATTATGATGCTTTTATAAATCTCCCTTAATAGCTTAAGCTAAAAATAAACTAGCCAATCTATCAATCAGCCTTATTCATTCATCTCAGCTGTTGTGGGAAGAAAAGAGCAACATACGCAAGAGAGAAGCAAATGGTCTGAGAAGAGGCAGCTGAACGTATTGATCAGAGTTAAAAAAAACCAAAACTGTTAGGAAAACCAAGACACCCGTCATTTGGGTTAATGCAGCCCATACAAACGGCTCCAAAAGGCCACAGCTGCCCGTCTGGAGCTTGGCTCGAGTTGGTTGGTGCCTCTCACCAGAATGACAGCCCTCCAGAGCGGGCAAGACCTCTTACTGCTCCCGCTACTTTAAAACGACTCTGTCTTCCCCGGAATAATAAAAAAAAAAAAAAAAAAGTCAACATTGTATCTTTAGTGTGGCAAAATAATAAATAAATAAGCAGGAAAGCTTGCAACCCACAAAGTCTGACAGCTTAAAGTGTGCGCAAAGAAAAAATCGCTGGTGAAAGAGTGAAAGCCATCCTTTGAACCCCCGCGCCCGAGCACTCTCAGAGGCGAGGGATTTATGCATCTGCTCTGGCACACCAGTTCAGAGAGACCCTTTCTATACATCTCACCCTGATGGGGCTCTCGGAAGTCGTTTGTAGCCTTCTCCCCCACTTTTGGCTTTTATTGTTTAAACTTTCACTGTTTTCCTGCACATGAAAAAGGGGAGAGAATCACCTTATGCTTCTCGGGCTATTTAAAAAGAAAGGGAAAGAAAAAGAAAAATTTTTTTTCTCTGCTGAAAGGGACGCTTCCGTATTATTTTGGATTTTTTATTTTTTTTTTTTTTTTAATAACCTGCCTGGGAAGGCCCCGGCCCCTGGGCTGGAGAGGGAGCTTCCCATCTCCCCGCCTGTTGCATTCAGGCAAGGTGAAGAGGCGCAACCCGTGTTAGGCCGATGGGAACAAACCTCCTCTTTTGTTCCCTGCAAAAGGCTTTGCTAATTGCCGTTGGCCCAACTCTGCCTTATCTGCGATTGCTCCCAGAAGGGGAGGGCATAGGCAGGTTCAAAGAAAGGAAGAAAGAAGAACAGAAAGAAGAGAAAGCAAGAGAAAACATTCCTTTTCTTTTCTGCAGCAGCCAGTGCAAGGCAGAAAACCAGAGGGAAAGAAAGAAGAGGGAGCGTGAAAGAGAACAAAAAATAAATAAATGACCAGAGGCTGCCTGGAAGACCCTCTTTCTCTCCTATCAGCTTTTACAGAGGGCAATACATTTTATTCATTGCCAGGTCTGACTTATCGCAGCCTTGTTTTTAATGAGGTATAATAAGGGGAACATTTTGTAACAACACGGTTCCTCTATTTTATCCGACAAACAGCTGTGTCATGGCCGTCGCTGGGAGAATGAATCATATCTCCCTGCCTGCATATGCTAACTCCCATGTAATTACCCTCGCATCTTAAATAAAGCAGGCCCTAAACCTGTCGCTCAGATTACAAGCAAACGGTGCAGACCTCGTAACTGGGGCCTCTATCATTACAATTAATTTATCACAGGAGCGGCTGAGATTAGAGACTAGAATTAAAACGCAGAGTAGGGAGGGTGCCACAGGACTGACAGGGAGAGAGGGAGAGGAGCTTTATTGCAGAGGCAAGCCAGGCTAATTCCTTAACTGGAGCAATCCTGGATATCTCTTTTTTTTTTTTCCTTTAAGTTATTCACTCAGTTATTTTATTGACGCGACAGTAGGACATTTTTCTCCCTGAAATGTCAGGAAGTAGAAAGCAAAGGGAACTTTGCCCTGTATTAAGCCCATTCAATAAACACAAATGTACAAAGGCCCCAGCCTGGGCGCGTGTACGTGTGTCCACGTATGTGCATTCCTGCGATTTTACAGAAGACACACGTGTTGTGCTGGTATATGGATATGTCAATGTATACGTACATTACATGCATAGAGAACAGGTAGGTGTGCGAGAGTGCCTCTGGTACCAGCTCACACATCCCCGTTGGGCTCCTAGCACTGCTCCTTCTTCTTCCTTGGAAGAAGGCAGAGGCAGCCCAAGGTGCTGAAGAGAATTCAGGTGTAGACCTTGCCTACAGAGAGCTTTGGTAGCAATACAGCTGCTTTGTTTGGAGGACAGGTGTTTTACCAAGACTATTATACGTGTACCCCTGGGTACCGCTGCTCTCCTGTGAACTCCCTTACACTTGCGCAGCTTGTTTTCCCCCTCCAGGGTGCTCCTTTCAGTCCTTGAGCCATGGCCTCACTGGGGATGCTGCGGATCCCAGCACAGCTACCCAAAGAGATGATTTACAGAGCTGCAGGGCACCTCCAGCCAAGAGCTCCCCATGGCTACAGCCATCCTTGCAGCCCCTCTTGCAGCACACGCAGCACACCGCAGCGCACAGCAGCCTGCGTCCTGCACGAGGCTGTCCCCGCTCTGTCTTGTCTCTTCCCAGCAGGACAGCGTGCCTTAGGGCCATACCCCAAGCATTTACTCATACTTATTAATACATAGTGGAGCGAGGAAGGAAGGAAGGAAAGGGAAAAACCTTTAAAATCAGTCCCTTTAAGGTCTTTTTGCATTAGAACAGCAATTTTTGCTTGGTGTGAAGACTCTCTGATGCCCTCACTGCCAGCTTAACATCTTTGGCATGAAAGCCACCCCTCCTTAGCCATGGTCTATCACTGGTGACCTACAATATCCAGCAAAATATGAAACACAAACAGAGCTGATGAACGACTTTACGTCCATGTCAGCCCCACACACTCCTGCACAAGGCAGCTTGCAGTGTCCTGTGGTTTTTCCAGCACTGCTCTTCCCAGAAGGTCCCAGACCTCACAATGCTCGCTCTACCTGTGGACAGGCATCTTCAAGCAGAGGAGGACCATTTCATCCCAAGACATTAACTCTGCAGCTAGGTGTACAGAGAAAGAGACTCTACAGACACCAAAGGTCTCCTGGAATCAGAGGGAGTAAGATGATTCTCAGTCAGCTGCAACCAAAATAGATCTAACTGTATAATCAGGGTCTAATTCAGTAAAATAACAAATAAACATACTTTGTCATAGGTATTTTTTAAAAAATAATCTCCCTCTATTTTTTTTTTTTTTTAGGTAACTTCCATGATTGTTGCACTGGGAAGAATCATGAAAATCTATTTTACTTTCTACTATCAGGACTTTGGGCACTTTTAGCAGTTTGCATATTGAAAACAGCTTTGCTGTCCTCACTTTTGCTTCCAGTTGTTCTGCAGAGCCTTATCTTTCAGAGTTTTGTGCAAAAGCTGAATACTGCGAGGCCTGAGCTCCAGGATGAAGACATGAAACAAAAAGAAGGTGGTTGTTTTTTAAAGGACTGGTGTACATACTTATTTCAAATTACTGTTTGTTTAGGGGGTTGGTTTTTTTCTTTTCAGGTTTTGCAAACATTGTTTCTTACCAAAAACCAAACCTGATCCAAATGACATAGACACATTATAGAAAAAGCTAAAACAAATCAAATCGTGCTGGTCTGTCAGCAGCACGCTCCAGCCAGCAGGAAAGTTACAGTTTTATGGGCACCAGGGCTGTCACTTGTGGGCAGAAGAAGTGACCTGTGGTCCTTCCAGCCCAGTGTGGTATCTCCAGCAAAGGCCAGACCAGATGCTTCTGTGAAAGATCAAACGGAAGAAGACAAAAGGAAGACACCACTGTAAACAGTTACAGGGCAGCCTCAATTCAAGAGAAGTTTCCTCCCCAAAAGCCGGTGGCTGGCATATGCTCTGTTCTCATGGCAGAAGGCATTCAGCAACATCTTATAGGATTAAGCCCTAAAACTCCACTATCCAGTATCAATGGGACTGCAAAGCTGGATATTTATTATTATTATTTAGAAGCGCAGCTTTTTGCTTCCCGTTTCTACCTGCCGGTGCTTGGTTTTTTTAGACTGTGTTTGCTTACCAGGTCCTGGAAAGCTTTCAGAGTTAAACCCTCTGCTTCTTACCGAGTGAGCCAGCACCGCCAATTTAACAGATACATCTAATATGTATCCATATAATATCTCAAAGCATACCCTGCCCATCCTGCCAGTATTTCCTTCTTCCATGAAACTCCATGGCGGGATGGAGCCTGCCGGCACAGGCAGATGGGTGGATGGCACTGCACGCTCTCTTTCCCGCAGCGTCGGCTCGGCTGCTGCCGAGCGGGGCCGGGGGGATGCAGCCCTGAAGGCAGGCAGCGGACATGCTGCTTTTTATTTTCTGCTCACAATTGGCAGTTTCCTCCACCCACCCAAACAGACCCTGCAATGTTTTTTAAAATGCAGTCAGCAGCTGGAAACTAAGGCAACTTCTGTCTCCTATTGAAAGTCTCCCAGCAAAGCCGCAGCCTTCCCTGGACCACCCTGGGTCATGTAAATTCAGCAGATTATCCATCCCTAACTCTCCTCATCTATCACCCGCCTCTGTTATCGATCTGTTCCTCTGAGTAAGTGGGGTCCGGGCTGTCCGTTGCTGAGTCCTGCAAATCTGGCCAGACGCACGTGTGACTGCCTGGGAGAGTGAGGAGGACAGGTTCAATAATGCCGGGTTACTGCCACCGCACAGCCTGAGCCGAGCTGATCTATGGGCTCGGCAAAGGGAGGATTCAAAAGCAGAACAAGACTTGGCCGTAACACCACAGGACTCAATCTAATCCCATGACACTCAGCTTTAAAGGCAATATTGCCAGCCGCCAGCTGCCAGCCAAGGCTGGGAAGTCACTTCCACAGCACAGTGGAACACATTAAATGCCTTCTTTCCACCATCCACAAGATACCAACAGCACCTCAGCTAACCGTTTGCTCCTCCATTCTGCAGATGAAGGCTGGGAAGTGCCTATCTCCCCATGCCCTATTCGAGCTCTTTGCCAGCATCACATAAAATCCCAAGACTTGGGACCATAAAACTCCCCCATTTCAAATCAGTCGACTGCAGCTGAGCTGAATTCCCCTCTCAGTTTCACCCATGCAAGCCCTGCAACGGTGGCCCAGCTGCAAAGCTCAGCAGAACACGGCCCTCCACCGAGAGTCAAAGCCCTAAATATTACACACACACCACCTGCAGCGCAAATCTTAATAATTTTCATTAAATTCCTGTACTTTAATTTATAAATAAAACTGAAAGATGAACCAAGTGCAATCACACCAGTGGTGCGTTCCTCCTCCCCCTCTAAAGATCTTGCTATAACCACATGGCGAGGTCTGCTGTAGTCAGCTCACCCCTATGGGGTGCTGATTCTGGGAGCTGGAGATAACGATGGAACTGGGAATACTGTTAACAATTTCACTGCTGATCTTTCAGCAAATGTATGTATCTATGATGCTTATTCATAATCTCAAACTGCTCTCCACGTGTCCCAAAGAGGTGACAAAAACCTTACACAGACGCCAAAACCTCCCACTTCCCCCACTTCTACGATGCAACTGAGTATTGTTAATATGAAAGTCTTTGGCCTATTGATCACTCAGAATATGAGGGCGACAAAAATGCATTGAATTTAACATAAAAATAAACAACTCATGGCTGCTGTATTGACTGTATTATTCATATTAAGTTTTAATTCATCTGCCTTTCATGCAGCAGCTGCAGATTTTTGCCGTCTGTGTCAGACTGCTGCTGAAGCCCAGACCCAGGAGCCCTCGTTCGCTGAAAGCAATCGAGTCTCCACTCCAAGTGCAACCAGAGCAAAGACATTACAGATGGAGAACACCACCCTGCACGGTGCACAAACCTAAAGCAACATGCGGTGATGCTTCCTTTTGGACACTAACCAGTGTTATGGGACATGACTAAGCCTAACTTGGTTTTAAAGTCTAAAAGAACGAGGAAGCTAATCCATCCTTTGCAAGGATATTCAACAGCCTCACAGGCCTCAGGTTGACTAACCCAACCCTGACCCTACACTGATGGTTTGGCTCGGCTTTTTACAACATGCTCATGACACTTGTATCTCAGCCTGGATTTCCCCAGACTCCGTACCACGGCCATGCAGCACATACCAGATCATCTCTCTCCCTGCTAGTCCAACAGGCCAAAAGCTCCACACGCATTAGGGGTCCTGAAACTCTCCCATGAATGGGGTGAACACAGAAAACTTTGCACCATCTCCAGTCCTTCTCAAAGCACTGCAACAGCAGGGCCCTGAGGAAGAAAGGGCTCACTTTAAATGGAAACACGGAGCTGGGACCCCACCCCATGTCACACAGAGCTGCACTAAACCCAAATGAAACCAGGCAGCCCCGTAAGTTGTAAGAATTAAAGGCATGATTCCCCCTTTCTAATGATGCTTTTACAGAAACCGTTCCACTGTAAAACTTTATGATTTGAATCTTTATAGCCTCCAGCAGAACACATGTTCACTGCCTTAAATTATAACTTAATCTCAACAGAATTTGTGCTTTCCAGCGCTCTGTGGGTGGAGTGAAAGACGAGAGGCAGAACTTCGTGCCTGCTGCCCACCTGCCTCCTCAGACCACGACCTCCAGAGGTACCACGTGCTCGGGTGCAACTGCACCCTCAAACCAGCTCCGTCTGGAGATGCTCTGCAGCACAGGTACTTGAGGAGCACCTTACAGCACAGGCATAGAGGTGCCCGTGGGGCAGTTACGATGCTCTTTATCACCATGACTGCTAAAACACTAAAATGGAGCAATGCGGATAGCAATAAACACAGCAAAGGGGCCAATGGAGATATGCCAGCAGCATCCCAACCAAGCTTTGCGGGGCCAACACATCGTCCTTGGGAGGATGACACACATGCAGTGTTAGTGGAAACTATCTGGGGCAGTGGGGAACCCTTCACTCATTCAAAGAGTAGAAAAGGACCAAATCTGCAACTGTTGCTGTCACAGGTTCAGTGTGAAGCAGTCCCCCAAATTACAACATCTTCCAGTGGATGAATGTACATAGTGTGTCCACCAACACGTTGCTCCCAACTCTGCTCTCTACAGCAGAAGCAGTGCTGGCAAGGCCATACTTAGGCTACACTAAAGGGGAGCATCCTCCTGTGGTCTCTGACGTGCCTTCCCTACACAAAGACCTTGCTCAAAAGAATCACACTGGTTATTGCTGGCTTTTTTAAAACCTTGCTGCACATATCCAGAAGAAGAAGACACACCAGCAGAAACACAAAGCAGTGCGCAATGTGGGTTTCAAGCATATCGTGCAATACTCGAAGAAGCCTGTGCCTTGTGTACACATTTGCACATAGCAAGATGGTAGCAGAGGCAAATGCTGGAAGGAAACCGCCAGCCATCTGTAAGGAGTTTGGTGGGGGCATCAGGAACACTTTTCTCAATTCCTTCTCATCTTCAGCAACAAGACAGAAAAAAACAGTCAATCAATACAACAGTAAAATCTGTAACCCAAGTAACCTTTAAACACTAAACAATGTCATACTAAACTCAAACAAACTGCACAAAATCCCAGTTAGGCATCGAAATAGCCCTAGGTCAGACAGACTGAGAAAATGCAGATAAAGGGCTTCAGCATCCTGTGGTGCTGAGCCCTGGCATCCTCTCTGCTGAGGCCTGGGTACCTATGAACGGGAGGTCCTCCTCGGGCAGCCACACACTGCAGCTTTGATTTTGTGAGTCCTCTGGACAGGCGATCCCACTAGATGGCTGCGGTCACCATACTCCTGCAGCCCCTAGACTTGAAAGATACATGATCTGTCTCTCTATCTGGGCTCCCCGCTTCCACTCCCTGCACACTTTGCCCACACCTCTCCCCTCTGCATCTTCTTCCCTTTCCTTCTAGAGGGAGAACCGCTTTCTCCCTTCTGCCAGTCGACTATGTGCAGATAAACTTAAACGGAACCATTTTTGCTGCTGGCTGCTGATCCTACACTTTAATCTGCTGGGCCTCTTGTTGATTAAAGCATCTCCCCACCCAGCAGGTTACCTCAGCATTGAGCTCCCACAGAAACTGGAGGGTATTTCTAGGAGAGCACCCAATGCTCCACACCTTGTGTCTGCACAACAGTGGGAACCTGATACCTGGAGAATCACAGTGTCATGCGGAAGTGAAAGGGTGAACGAGAGGTTATCTGCTTCTTTCTCTCCAAAAGCGGAAACAGCTAAATTTAACACATTCCTGGAATAATTCTGCTCGATTTGCTCCTGAAACCTATCAGTGCTCCCCACTCCCTAGACAGCCTATTGCATCGCTTTGTCACCTGCATGCTAGAAAATAGCAGCTGACTGAAAGGCTTCGGTTTAAGCTCCGAACTTCTTGCCTTATCTGCCGTTGGCACACCTTCCTACTACTCAACCTGCATGCAATGCCCACCCGGCACGTGATCCTCAAAGTAGGGTAGATTCCTTTTGCACACTCCTAAGAAGACACCGATCTGGTCACCCTCACTGTTTTAGGTAGGCTATAGCTGAAATGGGCATCAACAAGAAGAAATAAGAAGGGAATGGCCCTTCGTTTTCTGCAGGACTATAAAGAATTTAGTAATAAACTTGGTGAGCCTTTTAATTTCTTATTTCCCTTATTCTAATATCATTTTTTCTAGGGGGAGGGGGTGCAGGCAGGATAAGAGACTGCTGTTTGGGAGCTGAAGTTCATCAGTTCAAACTGGACATCTAGTACCTGGCAGACCTCACCTTTCGCAGAGCCACGTGTGACTAAGAGCTTTCCTTTGATGCTTTCTCCTCTGGTTCTTTTAGGCTGCGGTCCAGTAACTTTCCTTCTTTAAAGGAAGGCCAAGGCAATTTTGTTTCCTGACTTTTGAAGAGCTTTTCCTCTTCTTTCTTTGATCTGTGTCATGAATTTGATCTCCCAGAAGAGCAGGATGAGTGTGTCTCCTTGCAGCCCAGTTCCGGACAGTCAGGATTTGATTCATTGATGCATTTATTTTTATTTGACTTTTGTGTTTGGCAAGCTGAATATGGCACTGCAAGCGAGGCTCTTTCTTTAGGTCCAGGAGAATGAAGGTGTTTCCCTGGACCTGGCTGAGTCCGTGCTTCCCCAGGCTGCGGGCAGGATGCCAGGGCGTCTCTGGAGGCCCCTCCACCGTCTTCTCAGGGATGCATGAAAAGAAGCTCACCTCTCCCTCCTGCTCTGTCAAGGGACTGGACATCTAAACAGTGTATGCTGATAAGGTATCTGAATCCTCCAGGGAATCCCCTGAAGACAGCACTTCAATTTCCATTGTGTTTTGTGGCAGGTTCCAGGACAGTCATCCACCAGCCATTCCTGCTTCCCACTGGCCTGGCAGCCAGAAGAGGGGTGAAGAGGAGTGAAGGAGGGGGCCTAGCCTCTCTGGGGATGGAGAGGAGGCTGTAGCAGACCAGGCGCTTCACAAAATCACCCTGTTGAAGGAAGAGCTGAAGCCCTTTGAGGGTCTTTATCTCAATGATGGCCCTTCTAGGACTCCAGCACTAGTCTGAATGCTTCTTCCAAACAGCCATGAATGGTGAACTCCATAGCAAACCTCTCCCATACCTGCTGGCACCTTTCCATCCCAAGAGAAGGAGAGGGAGGTCCTGATGTGCCCTGACCAGTTTCTGGCTGGAGGTTTAGAAGACCCGTGACAGTTAGGAATCAAAAAGGTTCCAGAGAAGGTAAATAATGATTTAGAAAAGGTGCTCTGAGGTGAGGTGACAGAGGAGGACAGAGCCATTCCAACTGGCCAGAGCCCTCCTCCAAGGAGCTGACCAGCTGAGCATCCCCAGCCCTGCACCAGGATGTGACTCCTGCCCATGTCCCCAGGCACGCGAGCCAGCGTGGGACCTGCTCTTGGGCTGCTGCCAGGGCAGCAGATCAGGAGTCCTGCTTGCAGCCTAGCCCACAGCTTCAACCCATCATTGGGAACCAGGTCATGACTGCACCAAGATTAAGAGCAAAATGAACATTTGTGTGGGTGTTACTGAAGTTTTCAAGCACCCTGACTGAACAGTGTCAGAACTGGGAAAAGGATAGGAGCCCATCGCTCCCAGCCCCGAGACAGGCAGCAATGCCGTATATTCAATAAATAACCGGGGTATTTACTCAAATGAATGACTCTGAGCCTGTTCCAAGGAGTTAATTTAGTGCTAACTGACTGGATGAAAATGAAAAGGTCTCATTTTACATTAAGAATGATCACCTGACAGTTTTACTGAATGTATTATGACAGGATTTATATGGCTATATAATTTTAGGGTATATTTGGAAGATTATTATCCTGATTTAAATAAACACGATCTCAAGAAAATCAACATGGCGTTAGGAACTTTTTGCACAGGAAAAAAGGCAAGAAACTGGCTCAGAAGTGAACCTCGGTTGTATCTTGTGCCTTCCACAAGCCACTGCTTTGTAAACAGCGGGATCTCAGAGTTCATAGGATATGGCACAAATCCCAAAGAAGTCCTCAATTCTGCTAACTTACAAATCACTAAAGAATACGGCGCAAACCTCTTACTCCACATGTCTTATCTTTGCACCAGGAGGGGAGCAGAGAAGGAACCCAGCAGACTGTGAGGGCTGGAGGGAGAAGGGGGCGGAAGGAGGCAGGAAGGCGAGGTTTGGGTGAGAAAAGTGCCCCTTAAAAAATTGTTGCTTAAGGGATCTTCTGTGAGAAAAAAGAAAAAAAAAGTGAGCAATCAAAAGCAACTATATTGTTGACTCGGGTAAAGGAATTGCTTTCACATATCCTATTTTCCAGGGGATGTTCCCATTCTCCGAACAGGAGCGGGGCACAAAGGAGAGTTTTGACCACTTTTGCCTCTGGTGCTCAAGGATGCTGCAGGCTTCTGGTTCACACAAGAGCGGCCTTGACATGAGGCTGAAATATGCCCCATTGCCCATAAGCCATAGGATGAAGGAAAGGCTGCACGATGCAGCATGCTCCTATGGCGTTCCCAGCAGGTCTGCAACGTGCCAGCATCTGCAGCCAGTGTCAGTGCAAAGCCCTCCGGCCAAACCCATGCTGATGGGGCACCAGAACTAGTTTTCACGAGGCTGTGCCCATCTCCTTTACAGCTTCCACAGGCTGCGGCGGCTATCACGAAGGGGCCTTAGTGCAAACAGGCATCTCGGACACAACCAGCTGCCTCTTTCAGCCTCCCCAGGTCCTGAATCCCCTTCTTCCTCGTCCTGCGTCTCTACGTGTAATTGTATACAAGAAAACCCTTCTCAAGGCTTGTTCTGTTTTACAGACTGCCTGATGGGATTATCTTTCCTGTCATTTTGAAGCTTGTATAAGCGTGCAACTTACACCACTCGAGCTAAATCACACTCAAGGCACTTTGCCTGTCTAAACTGTTTTGAGGACCAAGCCATTTGTTTACAGATCGTGTTATTTATTTAGTAAAAAATAAATTTAAAAAAAGAATTCTAAACGAAATACAAGAAGTAGGTAATAAGGACATTGCAGTGAAGCAGCAATATCCTGTGGAGCAGATAAGTGCCAAATAGAAAGGATCTTAAATATGCTGAAAACGGCACTCTTTGGTCTCAGACCACACAAAGAAAAGGCAACTTATTTGGTCAGACACAGTCTTCCTGGGAGGTAACACTCACTTAGATATTACAGTGATGATAGGCAGCCTAGACATAGCCAAGACAGGTAGATCGATTATTTCTGTAGCAGTAACCTTGGGGCAATATTTGTCTGTCATAACCCCAAAGCAGATCAACTAACATTTAGGGACTAATCTGATGCCCAGTCCAGTCAGTGCAAATTTTTCCATTTATTTACTTCCACGGCTGCTAGATCAGACCTTTCGGGACTGCAAAATATCATATGAGCTCCTGTTACCACTGGAAGAGCTATGAATGTGCAAAGAGCAGAAGCCAAGAACTGCCAGGTGGAATTTGGTCATGGGTTTATTAAGGAACAGAAACACCACCCACCAGAGGAGGGTGTCAGTGCCTGGGGGTGGAGAAGGGGGGCCAGTGGCACACGCAAGCCCCTTCATGTGCGTTCTTTGTGCATGGTGAGCGTGTGCTTGCTATGGGAACAAACCTAGGAGCACATCAAGTATGGGGACACATCTCCACCTCCACACTGGGAAATTGGTGGCGGTCACGGGGTCACCTGGAGCATCACCGCCCCACACATACGAGCAGGGATGTCTTTCAAAGCACAACTAGATGAGGCTGAAGTCTGCGTGCATTCCCTCCAGTATGGATCCAAGTGCCAGAGGTGACTTTCTGGGGTTTACTCTGGATTTAAGTGGGTGTTTAAAAAAAAAGGCTCATCACAGAGGGACTGCGTGCTTTAAAGTGCTGCAGCAGGCTCTGAGAGTCCACTTATTTCTGAGTGAAGATGGATACCTCAAGAGGTTCTCCTCACCAGTAAATAATTCATAAAAAACAAACAAGCCCAGGTCTGTTTGAATTAGAACAAAATATTTCTTTAGAAAAGTGAAGTGATTAAGCACAGGAGGAGCTGGAGATGACAGCTGGTGTCTGCAGCTCCTGATGAGTCACCTTCACTCGCCAAGGCCCCTCTCTCCGGGAAGTGCTGCTGCTTTTTTTTTAACCCTTTGAGATTCCCAAGAATGATTTGTCACCGGGGTTATTAGCATTTCTCCCTTGATATCGACAGCTTGTCTTTCCTCCTTCTAACCAGTGAGTGATTTCTTCGCACGCTCGCCAAATATAGCCAAATCACCATGGTAAACGTATCGACAGAATCATATTAACAGCTGCTGAGCATTTACAGGGCTGTAAGTTATACAAAAAAAGAAGGAAGGAAAACACACATGGAAATAAACCAACTCTGATCAGCAGTGACAAGCATTTATTTAGGAGTCACTCGATGGAAATATTTTTTGTGCTTTAATTGCTAATTATAGGCTCCTACAGAAGGGTGGCTCTGGACAAAATTATCTCTTTAAGCTGGAGCATTAAGCCAGTGTGGAGCACATCCTACCTGGATGTATCTTAGGGAAGCAGAGGAAGAAGGATTTATTTCTGAAGTGCTGCCCTTGTTAAATCAAACCCCGTTTGCAAGTCAAAGTTACATCTCTCCTGACCTTTTAAATTTAAAGTCTAGGTGAGAACTGAAAACACATCTATGTAAAGAAAAGGAGGCCTTTTCAAAGTCTGTTTGCTGGGGATGCCTGAGCCTTGGTCCTCCTCTCCCAGCTGGACACTTCTGGGATGGGTTTCGCTGCCCACATGCTCGCCAGTCACCCTTGATCTAAAGCAGTGCTTCTCCGAGTGCAGGTCATGACCTAATGAAGGTCAGAAAAGGGCTCAAAGGGGCGACCAGGTAGCGGGCAGCAGCCGGCAGCATCCTGGCTCCTCCGCTCGCAGCCGCCCAGACCCCTGGGCAGAGCGTGGGAAGATGACCACGCAGCCGATGACACCCACGTTCAGGCAGGGAACTGCAAACTTCCATCAGTCACCAGCAGCAGGCCAGTCCCTCCTGCCTGGGGCAGAGCACAGCTGCGCAGCTGATGGCCAGCCCTCTGCCCTGCAGAAAAGAGCCCACGCTAACTCAGAGGTCTGCTCCAAGTCAGATTAGCCACGGAGGGATGGCATGAGACAGGCTTACATCAGCCGCAGCACTGTGTCACGCCATAGCCCTGGCACATCACCTGGGAACAAGCTCTCTGCAGCCTCTCCTGCACCTGTGACCACACCATAACCTGTGCCAGGCCACCAGAAGACAGCCTTGCTTCTCCTGCTCGCCTTCGGGACACACTCGCCATCCCGTACCTGCCTCCTCATTTGGGGGTACGGTTTTATTAGGGACACACAACAGATATGTGTAGGACTCTCAATACTTCCTTTGAGCCACCGAAGGTCCAGGACAGTTTATGAAAACAGTCTCAGGCTGCAACAGCAATCCCCCCAGTCCTAGCCCTTTTATCGCCTCTCCCGTTTCCTACAGACATTCCCACCACCTCTGAGGCTCCAGCACCTGATGTCGATGTCCTGAGCCACTCTCATTTTGCAAGCTGTGGGTATTAAGTCTTTTCCATTTTCCCTGCAGGCTGCTGCTCCTGGTTTTCTCTGCACTGTTAATATCTTTAGGTATAAAGGTGGTGTCTCGTGGGACAGAAGAGCAGTTTGTTTCTCATCCCCGTGTCATGAACAGTGAGACAGTCACTGGGGACAACATGGAGCACTGCAAATTCATTTAACATAAATCAGCCTGTTTTCGTACACCTACAGCGTCTTGGGCTAATGCTCTCTCTCCACGGGTGAATGAGGGGAAGGGGCTAAAGAGAAGGGGAGGATCACACGAGGTACAACTCAGAAGTATCAAGGGGTTTTAACCCTTTGAGATTCCCAGGAATTCCTCGGGAGCCAAACAGATGATGAGTGGTGGGAATTACTGATGAGAAACCAGCACCTCCTAAAGCTGCCTCCACGCTATCCTGTGCAGGACGCAGGACCTGCTGTGCTCCTGGGGGAGGCACCCACCTCCCTTGGACGCTCGAAAAAATAAAGCTAACTTTCTGTACAAGGTCAAATGCACAGGGAGAGCTGCAGGTGTTGAGCAAGGAGCAGAGACCTGCAGGGAATTCACTCTCAAAAAACTTGGATGTAGAAGGGCCTGGGCTGCCTGAGCCACGTGAGGCGGGCAGGGCTGAGACCCTCCTTGCCGAGCAGCATCCTCAGCTGCAGCACAGCGTGGGAAGCAGGACTCTCCTTGCACGAACCGCTCCGATGCAATGAATCTTCCTTCATCCAGCACGTGGATGACTGAGCCCAAGATAATCCACTCCAGTCAACAACCACAACCCAGTCTGCATCCACAGCCACGGGACAAGCATCAAACCAACACTGGCATCATTCTTAAATGTGCAATTTGGGCATCTAGATCTCTCACTGCAAGAGTTTACATCTAAGAGCTGCTACTTCAGGGTCCACAAGGACTAGTCTGCCACTCTAGTATTTGGGAAGCAGCCCTGAAGGACAGCACATTGAGCTGTCTCATTGCTTCCTAGAGTTAACAGACTTCTTTAAAGCTAACCATTAGAGTAATGGGTTGGTTTTTTTAACCACACTTGGACAGGCCCTCATGGAGTTGAATTTCATGAGAGTTGTACTTAACTGTGTGGCTTCCTCCTGTCAAAGACAGAAATGGGGTAGTGAAGCCTAGGTGCTATTAACACGCAGAGACATTTGCTGAGACCCCAAAGCCAGGTGTGCAACTCATCCTACTCTCTGCCCCGCTGCATCCCCTAACCACGTTAGACGTCCAGGGGAGATAGCCTTGCCATTAGCTGCTTCCCAGAACCTTCTTGTGCCAACTTAGGAAAGGGAAGGGTAGAGGCTCAGGTACGATCTTCTAGCCAGCAAAGCAAGGACAGCGAGATGCATGAAGGAATGGCCATCATCTGAGACACAGAAAGAAGTCATCCCCAAGAAGAGTGCTTATTCCAATCCCACCTACTTTCATCTGGCATTTTTCAAGCCAAATTGGTGGCTTGAATCAAACTCAGCCTCTGCTGCTCACATTTTTCCTTGCACGTGCTGGAATAAACCCAGACCACACTCCAAACTGAAGCACACCAAAAGTCAGCGCAAAGCTTTTCTTTAAAAATTAGATTATAAAGGTGTTTTAGTTCTCCATTTCTTCCCTCCAGCCACCTTCCCCATTCAGCTCCTTACTCTCACACATGCACTTTCCTCCCCCAAATTCCTTCATTCAACAAAACAAAAACAACGAAAAGAAAAGCACCCATGGGAAAATATGTGCTGTCCTACTCCATCTGTCCTTAATTTCCCCCCTAGCCTTGCAGCCCTCTTTTAAAGCAACTGGGACAGTGGGGCTGCAGAAGAATCACCCCAACCCTGCATGCCAGGGTCAAGGTATTTGAAAGGCTGAATTCAGCTGTGCATGAACTCTGCTATCAAAACTCTACGGAGAGGCTCTGCCAGCACCTCTCTGCTTTCTCCTGGGGAAAATACGGCCTTTCTGTTTTCTGCACCTGGGCTTCCTCATCCTCCTTTCAAGCTGTCAATAGGTCCGGAGACCTGGAGAGGCAGGGTGGGTCAGCGGGGACATGAATGAGACAAAAAGCTAATTAAGCAACACCCAGCCTAGAGAGATCCGGAGAACAGGGAAGCATCCAAAGAGCAGCAGCTGCACCCAGTGCCAGCACCACCACCACACCGCATCCCTCCTGTGCTCCTGGGGATGATCCTGCGAGGAGCCGAGCTGCTGACAACACCACAGCTCTCGGCAAGCAGCCTGCCAAAGGGGAAAGGACCCCTGCCCTCCTCCTCCATCCCAGCCACCTGCCCAGCTTAATAAAATAAACTCCTTAAGGCAGGAGCTGCAAAAGAGAGAGGAGCCCCCTCTGTGCCCTGAATGGTTAAGCATCTTGGAATGGGAAGGAAGACAGACACACAGACAGACTGTGCCAAGCAGCTTAGAAAGGCCCCAAGAAGAGACTGGGCTGTGACTGGGAAAGCCTGCTCTGGGCAGCAGGCTGGATTTCAGCTCCCGGCTTCTCCCTGCTCCCCGCAGGTATGCCCAGGCTGGACAAACGTCCCCTTTCTGCTTTTTGCAGTGGTTCTTTTTTCAGCTGGGACCAGCGCGGTGCCAGTGGCAGGGCAGCTGCCCTGGGCAGAGAGGCTCCCCAGCAAAGACACCGCCAGCCAGCCCCCCAGCAGTGAGAGTCCCATCTCCTGCCACTTGCCAGGGCAGACACAGCCACCACGGGGACCTGGGCCCCATGACAGTCCAGGGGATGGGATGGAGGAACAGGGCTGCATCATCACTCTCCAGCCCTCCAGCTTGACTGGACCCAGGAAAGAATTGCTCCATCCTCCTTTTATTCAGTCCTCCTTTTAAATGGCATCTCAGACACCTTCAGCTCTCTTAAGACCTCTGCCCCAGTACTTCAGCAAGTTTGTCTTTCACTCTGTTAAATCAGTGGGTGGCCTGGAGGTGCAGAGCTACGATTGCTGCCTCTGGAGAGCCACATCCCCTCTGCCCCGCTGCGGTGGGTACACAAGGCTGTCAGCTCACTCATGCCTCTCGCTGATGTGTTGCAGTGTCCACAGACAGGCTGCCCTGCAGTTCCAAGGAGCAAGGGCTCTCCTCTAGCCCCAGATGTGAGCTCCCGCTCCCACCGGGAGCAGGACCCTTGGGATTTGAAGGAGTCACGCTAGGTCAGAGACGGATTTGTCTGTGCACTGGGGAAGCATCCTCACATCATCCGTGTCACCTCCAGCATCTCCCAGCTTCCAGGAAAGGAAATACCAGTTCATCTAACCCCAAAACATCACGGCTTTGCATTCAGGCAGCTGAACATAACCTGGGGAGGATGAAGGGATGTGAAGCCATTTAAAAGCAAAGACCCAAAGGGAGCAACTGAGCCACCCTGGACCTGCACATAAATATCTCCTTAGTGTAACAGCCTGCTAGCAGCACCCTCAGCAGCTAACAAAAGACTTTTTCCAACCAAGGAGCCCTTCCTCCTCCCGGCAGAGTGGGGAGCAGATGCTTGGCACCCCGACAGCCGTGACTCATCCACAAGGTGCGATGGTGCTACAAGGAACAGGAAAAAACAGGAGAAATGCTATCGCCAGGAGAAATCTCCATCAACGTCCACAAGGAGCAACCTCTGGACACTGAGCAAGGCTCCTGCTCCGACCCCTGCACAGCCGGAGGGCAGAAGTCACCCGCGGGACTTCTCCAACCCTCTGTACATCAGCCCAGGGGAACGTGGTACCCAGAAGCGCAAGTCGAGGATGCAGGAGGAAAAAGTTGGCTAAAGATCCAGAGGATAAAACCTGTTCAGGCAAGCTGTGCCAAGAGTCTCATTCTTCATGTAAGAGAGCTCCCTCTAGGTCAAACACTCGGGTATTTCAGAAGCCGTTGCGCGGTTTTGATTCCATGCTCTGCCGTGACGCCTTTATCTCCAGAGAAGTGTCTATCAGTCAGAAAGCCTGCGAGCACCCCAGAAAACGCGGGGTTTGGTTTCTGCCTGCAATCCGGCCTTCCTGCTGCAGGCGTCAAGTGCTCGTGGCTCTGTGTGTTGTGTGCACACACACGTGTGATGCACGTGTCCTCGCGTGCTCCTCTAAAACGCAGGCCCTCAGTATTTCACCTATCAGGGCTACTCTCATGTTCAGCTGGAGCTACACCAGGGAAAGAGCCGATATGCAATTTCTCCAGCCCCAAACCCAATCTTTACCCTGCTTTGAAATATGTATGAATTATTCCACAAACTGATGAGCAGGGGAGTTCAGCAGAGGCTTTCAAATTCACAGAACTAGAAAAATCAGATGGAAAAAGACTTAATGCCAGAAAATGCAGGACCATTCCCTGCAGTGGAATCCCAGGAGCTTTGTGCAAACTAGTTTTAAACCTTAAAGTCCTTAATGCAACTTCCTGGTTTATTTTTATTTTACCTAGACTGGTATTTACTAATAAATATGCAGCTCGCTGTATACAGAACAGCAGGTAGCTCCCATTTACAGCTGTACATAACTGACTGCAATATTCAACACCCTTACTCTGCTATGCAGTATAATACTCACGATAAAACACACACCGTATTTGCAACTGTGTCCATGCTACTATTCTGGTACGTGACACACATTAAGAAACAAATTCAGAACATAGAAAAGAATTTACCATTTACACAAAAAAAGATGCGTTGGGATTTTCAATAAGTTCTAGCATAATACAGTATCATTTTTATATCTTGTCTGCTCCCTTGGTCTTGCCGATTTAATACATCTTTTCTCTCTATAACCATAAACCTATAGGTTGTATATAGAATTTTTTAAACATAATATATGGTGCCAGCGTGTATTTATAAAAATTTACCATAGAAATGTAAGAATTGTCAGAATGACTCAGTCCAAGGGCCATCCAGGCCAATATCCTGTCCCCAACAGTTTTTCCCATTAATACGGATTAGGCAGACGATACGGTTTACTACAACCTCATCTTATAACCACGTTAGTGATAATAATACTGCCTTGTGTGTAAATGCTTATAGACCACAGTGGAGAGGGAAACAGGAAACAGCATCACCCCCACAGGGAGGGAAACTGAGGCAGGGGAGATGGAGATTTTATATATATATATAAAAACTTATATATATATTTTTATATATATACATATATATAACTTGATGGAGATTATAGGTAACGAGGAGCCATCAAGAGGCCTCGATAGCACTGCCACCTGCTCCAGCCCTTGCATCCCGCCACACAGCCCTGCCAGGCACCAGACGACGGGCCAACAGCCCAGGGGATGCTACCCTGGGAAGAGTTAATGGTGGGGGTCTCAAGCCTGAGCGCTGCAGGTGTCTGCTTTTAATTCTTTGCTGCTCTTCTCCCAAACAGCCCAAGGATTTCCACCCTCCCTCCTTCTCGTTTACAAATGAGTGTTTAGCATAAGAAGGGAGGCAAGAGGAGCCAGGGCAGGGGGAGATCTCCTACAGCCCTTTCCAGGCAACCTGAGCAGGCGGGAAAACACAGCTGGCTGGAGCCCAGCGAGAGAGCGGGGACCATGGGACGAGTCTTTTCACATCTGGTTAAGTACTGCTAAACCCTCTGACGAGCTGCCTAATTATTACAACACTTCTGCTGAAAAATTAATGCGCTTGGCCGGCTGCACTGGGGCAGAAAGGGTAGGAAAGCAGCTGTCAGGATGCAGGCAGCGATGGGAGCACCAAGAAAAGAGGTTTGCAGCACAAGAGCACAAGAGAAGGGCAGGGAAGCTCTGCCTGCAGGGATCCTGCTGAGAAAACAGCCGCCTCCCTGCTTTTTTTGCTGCCCGGCCCCCAGCAGAGGACAGTGCCAACAGAGTTGTCACCCTAGCAAGGGCAGCCCTCGCAAACAGCTCAACAGAGATGCCCTGCCTACCAAAATCAACAGAACAACCTGCCAGCATCCCAAAAACCACA
Organism: Steatornis caripensis; assembly: GCA_013398225.1. Lineage (NCBI taxonomy): Eukaryota > Metazoa > Chordata > Aves > Caprimulgiformes > Steatornithidae > Steatornis > Steatornis caripensis. The sequence continues at coordinate 146,587 of VZSC01000677.1, forward strand.
TTATTATCCTGAGGACCTGACAACAGGGCCAGGAACGGAACCCAGGGGTGCTGGGCTCCCCTCTCCCCAGCCTCTGCTCACCGCTACTTCGTGCTGAGCCCTCACTTCAGCAACTTCCACAAAATCCAAGCATGACACCTTATTTCTGTAGGTCTCTATAGGCCTTATAGGTCCGGTACCCAGTACCACTGAGGGAGCATGATTCACATGCACATCTCCCTGCAAAATCTGCCTAAAAAGGGCTGCAGGAAGGACACCAGTAGCTCATGGGTACTGCTCCCCTAGGGCGGCCATCTCCATGTCAGGTTATGACAAGCGTGCCGGTGGGTAAGCCTCTTTCTGCTACAGCTGTGGTGGGTTTAATCTCTTTCCCTAGACAAAAAGGTGGGCTTATTTCCCAAGAGGTGTCCAAGTACACCCAGAGAGCTCAGCAAAAGCAGCAGCCCGCTGGGTGCCTTTTACCCACAGACATTTCATGAAATTAATGACACAAAAGTAAGTGTAAAGGCTAAGACAAATAGAACTGGCAACAACTTGAACCTTTGGCCTGTCCTTTGAAAGTCTCTGGCAAGTCTCAAATCTTCTTGATCTGTGCACTAAAGGGATGACTGTCCCACAATTATTTTCCAAGCGTTTGTTGGCAAGTTGTAGGAGGAAAAAGGCATTTCACTGAAGCTGTTAGTACAAAAGCTCAGCTCCAGCCAGGGCCCTGGACTCCACTTCAAATTATAATATTTTAAGTACCTGAAAATAAATATTTTGTCAGCTGCTGAGAATTAAGAAGTAGCTTCGACCTTTCAGAGAGGGGAACCCTGCAGAGAGCGGCGAGCCTCAGAGAGTTAGTTGCAAAACAAGCTTTGCCCGAGCCATTCAACCTGTCTAGCACACGCACAGCCTCCCCTCCCGCGCTCCTGGCTCCTTCCAAGCTGCCCGGCGCCTTCTGGGGCACGATGGGCTCTCATGCACCCAGCAGCTCCTTCCCAGCTGGGAAGTGTGCTGACACGACACTGGAGCGGCACTTTACCATAAACTGGATGCTACGAGCAAAGTGAGCGTCCCTGACGCGGCAACAGCGGCGTGTCAGGGCTTCCTACTAAGAGTTGCCAGTCCACTCCCGCGTTGCTGATCGGTGCTGTTGTTTCACGCCGTACCATGCACAGTCCAAGGAATTTTATCCACAAGGATTAAAAATACTCGCTTTTGTTTTATGACATCTGACCATGATCAAGCACCTGGATAGCTGCATTGACCACCTCTCAGACCTCCGAGCCGCAGCGAACACTGTTCATGCTCCAGCAATGGCAAAAGGAACCCACACAAAGCAGAAGATCTGGGGTTTTCCAGCAAAGAGTTAATCCGTCTCCCTTCCCCCCAATCTTTCTGCCTTTGGCCTTTAGATCAGCCCTGGTTGCCAATGAGGACTCATCGAAACACCACGAGGCTGGGCCTGTCAGGAAGGAAACCAGCGCGTCCAGAGTTTTGTTGTTCTAAAGACTTTTTTTTATTTTATTTTACTGCTCAGGAAGGAAGCCAGAGCCTGCGCTTCGACTCCAAGAATGTCGATTACTCATCCTTCCCTGCATTATTTCTTTTATCTCTCACTTTTATCTACCTTACTCCAAATTTTCCCCCCAGTCCTTTCTCTACTGTTCCTAGCCACTGATTTCAGCTGTTCATCCAAGTTTCATTAAAAAAAAATAATCTGGCAACTGTTTCTTCAGAATAAAATCCTAACTATAGTGTTTATTAAACAAGCCTCCATCTCTCCCCCCCATGCAGTCTCTTCAATGCTGGTGTAACCGTCTGGGTACCACGGTTATAACCACTGCCCTAGGACTTGAGCACCTCTGAAACGGGAACACAACCACCCTCAGCATACGGCTGTGCTACGAGAATATCGTAACCTCTGCTTTAAAGATTGGTGATGAGAAATGACTCTGCTTGTCCAAGGTCAATAGAGTGCACAGCACAGCACAACCTACGCTCAGGGCTTTGCCCAGGCAGCCCTTCCCTCTTCCTGCCCTGCACGGCTGCGAGGAGAAGGCACGCGCAGCTCTGCCAATAAACGTGCCCTTCATCTTCAATGCCCCTGCACCAGTCAAGCTAGAAACATGCAACACAAGTGAAATAATCAGTATGTGACGAGTTGATGAGGCATTTCCTTAGCTGCAAAAAACGTGGGTCCTGCATCACCCGAACGTCAGTGAAGCACCTGAGTACATAGCAGAGGGACTATCAGCAAGTGGTGTCTAACTGCCTTCTCCTCCCAGGGTCTGCAAAATCCATCACACCACCCGGGGATTTCCTTTTGTTCTTTGCCCAGGTGCAGCTAACAACCCAGACACAACTGGCAACATCTGGGAGAACACAGACCCAGATGTTTCTCATTGCCATCGTAACGTTCCCCAGCCTTCGCCAGGGCGTGCCTGCTCCCGGGGTGGGCGCCCGCGTGGGAGATGCACAAGGGCAAACTTGGGTCCTTACTGTGTTCCTGAAGAGATGACCAGAGGTAAAACATTTTTTTCAGTTTAAGGCTCCTTCTTCCTTGAGATGTGCCATAAACCTGGGGCCTGGTCCGGACCGCGCTGTACACAGCTTCCGCAGGCTGCGACACCCACATCTCAGTTACATGCAAGTGAGGGCAATTCAGGTTCTCTGCCCAGATCTGTCTTGCTCTAACACAATCCTCCCCTGCTGCTGCAGTTAATGTGTTGTTTTCATTTTAAGACAGGAAAATAATGAGATGCTGGGAACATTACTTCTGGCTAATGCAGACAGAGATCTGCAAACTTTCATGGCCTAGTTTTTCCGGTATATCCCAGTCCTGATCCAAATATCATCATCCTTACTTCAGTCCTGGACCCAACATGAGACTGGACACAATACATTGGCCAAATTAAGACAATAATAACTTGTAGCACTTTTCTACTTCACAATGTCTCACAGACCTCTTGCTGACATGAAATTTCTGGTCTTCGGACTCCCTGCTTCCCTGACTGCTGAACCTCCCGGCAGCGCTAACACATCTTCCCTGAACATGCGAGCCCCAAATCGTGAGCAAAGGCAGGCTGCTGATCACCGCGCCTCTTCTGTAACCAGAACAACTCTTGGAGAGCAACACTTCTGCCTATGAACCCAAATATGCAGAAAGGAAGGAGCAGCACAGATGGTGGTAACCAGCCCCAGGAGCAGAGACCGCAGGAGCAATGGCAGCAGTCCTGTGCAGGGCTGTGCACTGAGCAAAGTGCAAAACCAAGGGCAAAGAAGCAGGTTTATAAGAGTTTAGCTGCTTGTTCTCCCCTTTTCCCGTCTAAGGGGCACCTCCTGATGTATGAAACCACTCAGGCTGACAACTTTTTGATTGTGACCGTTAAGTTCCTCTGCTCGTGCTTTGCACTGGGTTACCCAGGTCACTGATGGCTGCTTCATCTCCCCAGTAAAAAAAAGGTCAGTGGTCAAACTGCCTCCTTGAGGTGGCTGAAGACAAGTGCTCAGGAAGGAAAAGCTGCCACCCTGGCTAAGGGCTTTGCTAGAGGCTCACCTCCAACCTATAGCGCTGGTAACGGGAAGTGAAACTGGTTTGCAAGGAGGAGAATAAACGCGAGAAGAAAGCTGGCTTCTGCAGTCCCCTTGACGGTGCTGCAGCGTTGTGCCTGGATCCCTCTGACCTGCCCTGATACTCAGCACCCAAGATGGCACTTTCCACCCATCCACAGCCATCAGGACCTCACAGGATCATCCACACTGCAAGCAGTGATGAGGAGACAAGGTTCCCTCTAGCATGCCTCTAGCCAAAGGTTGGCCTGGGTGCAGGGTGACCCTGCTACAGCACGGCCAGGCCACCCTGATAAGGCTTTTGCTCACCCAGCCTGAGGGGCAGCACCCAGGATGCCATTCGCCCCCACCAGCCCTCCTCCCGGCTCGCCCACAAACACCCTCGCATCACCTCCGGCACGGCACGGGGGCTTGTGTGGGGGCCTCTGGTAGGGAATTTTGTGGAGTTGCCCCCCGAAGAGGCCTGGGACAGAAAACTCTCGAAGAAATCTTCAATATTGGAAGCAAGGTTGGGGAAGCAGGCAGAGCTGCCATCTGGTACTAGGTCTTCTCCTATCCTGGCACAACTGCCAAAGCAGGCTCTCTGCGACGAGGGATTATTATCTGATGCCTTCTTATAGCGAGTGATGTTACAGGGCAGACAATTTCACATACTAAGTGGCTGTGCAAGTTGTTTCTTAAAGTGTGGGGAAACTATATCAAAATCAGATTAGAAGATTGAGTAACTTTTCATTAAAAATAGCTTAATTTGAAACAAAGTATCAGAAATCCCAAACGAAAGAAATGGATTGTCAGGGCAATCCCCTGAGTTTTACTTTTTGGTCTGCCCACAAAACCCATTGCATTTGGTGAACCTCTACCCCAGGGGCACGCTGCTCGCCTGCGGACTGACGCCCCAGCGCTTTGTGTTTTAGTTTTCATACAAGAGCTGCAAAGCACTCCACCTTCCTTCCAAGGAACGAGCCGTGCTTGAGAAACCAGCCGTGCCAGTGAGCCCAGCATCTGCAGCCAGACGCGTCCTGCTGCCCGCACCCTGCTCTGGGCTGCAGCATCGCAAGCTTGCAAAGCACAGGCAAGGCTGCAGGACTGAACCAGCAAAAAACTCACGTGTAAAAGCTCTTGTGTCTTTCCAAATTAAAAACTTGACGCTGTCACTCTGGTGAGAGCCAGTTACTAAGAATCAGTGCTGCTGGGGGAAAGCAAGGACACAGTTTCCAGCTCTTCCTTTTAGGGGTATCCAGAGACATGAAGTGCCTTCCTTTTCCCACCCAGTATTCACAAGAAAAAGTACAAAACACATTCTTGTTCTGCGATTCGGTGAGAAAGTAGATCTCGGCCTCAAGTTACCAAAAAAAGAAGGTTTTAAAACAATACTGATTAGAAACACTGTCCTATGTGAGGAAAAATACAATGAAAGCGTCCCACACCTGAACTCCAAGAGCAGTTTCACTGTCACCAGGACTCCCTCCCCATGTTATCCACGTTTAAGACAATAAATCTTTTTGCCCTGCTCCTTCCCAACATTGCTTTTCTCCTTCTTCTGTTGCTCTGGGTACTGCTGCAATTCAAGATGCCAGCAAATGGTCAAAGGAGAGGAGAAAGTGATGGCTAAAGAATAATGCCCAGCTTATCACAACCACCATCCATGATTTAAAAAGACAAGACAAAGAAGAAGAGGACAGACACAGATAGTACCAAAATCCACAGTACATCTTCAGTCAGAGCCTTCACTGAGTTGAGGGCTAAGTCCCAGAGAAGGACTGCCAACGTGGCCAACAAATACCCTAGCAGCAACAGGAAAATACTTCAGCACTAAGATGTAAAGAAAACTCAATTCAAAGCAATAAATTTGCCCCTAGTATCTGTAACCTGCGAGTTTATGTACACAGGGATCGCTCGGGTCTGCAGAGCCAAGCAGGCAAAAAGCACGGTTGCATAAAAGGCAAGACAGACACATAGGCAGATTACGTTACTAGATCTACAAAAAAATTACACATGCTCTTTTTCAGAGGACGCTGTATAGGCATCCGATCCCACATTAAATTTCCCCAATAGAAATCCATTATTTCCAAAGAATTTAAATTACTTCGCATAGCTGGAAAATGTCCTCAGAAGTCCCCAAATCTGCTATTCCATCCTGAAGAAGAGAGGTGAAATATTCATAGGCTATCAAGCAAACTGAAGTGATTGAAGACCACCAGTGACACGAAGCGCGGGATAAAAATCATCACAATTTGCTTTCAATGGCTGCTTTTCTTGGAATATGGTATTAAAAGAAAACAACTTTGCCCCCACTATGAATTTGCATTAGAAATCCATAATAAAAATAAAGCCTAATATTATACAAATGGGTACAGTTCTCTATAGTGCTCCTGATGCAGATTAAGGTTAGGCAGATTTTAGATGATAGTTATTTACCTCAGTCTAACACCATGTATGCACAAATGGAATTTATTTTATAGCTGCAGATATTAGCCAGAAAAAAAGAGATGAGAGGAAATCTTACAGTCTCACGTAAAATATAATTATGTCTGTTTTCTGCTCCTTGGAAGGCAAACAAAGAGGGGAAAATGAATCTGCTGCTAGCATTTAATGGGACTTGTCTAAATGATATCAAACAAATAACAATCAGCAAGAACTCACAAACACCTGCACTTTTATTTTTTCCATGGGGGAATTCCAGAAACTCTTAAGACCTCGTTGCCTTGAATGCTTTCAGTCCTACTGAGCAGGATTAGGCCTGAGTACGTCTCTTTCCTTCGAGACCTTCAAATCATCAAAGAAACAGAAAAAAAAATAAAAATCACAGAGGCACTAATGCTTATTCTCTCCCTCCTGAAACGCACGCCCGTTCCTCCCTGCTTCTCCCAATTCCTTACGCAATCACCACCGATCAACCAGGAAACTGTTGCTAACTCTTGAATTTTGCAAGTTAGCAAGTAAAATAATAAAACAACGTTTTAACTGTCAGAGATCCTGGCTCGCAAAGTGCACTTTGGTCATTTCCTTTAATAACTGTAGTTTAGCAGTAATGATTTATAATAGTTCATAATATTCTACTAACTGTACTATATTAATAATACTAATACTTTGCCCTTGCCTAGTGTCTTCTGTCAGAAGATATCAAAGCAGCACACGCCGCCATGAGGGAGGTATCGCTATATCCCCGTTAGGGATTGGGAAACTGCGACTCCGAGCCATGCCCAAGGTCGGGATTCCCGGTCCCCAACCCAGTACGGCAGCCACCAAGTCTGCCTTCACTTCTCCTGCCGCAGTTTTGTGACAGCAGTCGAGTCTGATCGATGGGGCTGAAGATTTAATTTGATTAAATCCTTCTCGAAAAGCAAGGTTTGGCCAGTGGTTTGGGGACCGTGGTTTTGATGGGAAATACCGAGCGAGATGGGGAGTTTGCCCTGCAATTGTACAATAAATACCCTCGCACCAGCATTCAGGCACACGGGGCAAAAGAGGAGTGGTAAATATTTACTGCACCCGTGCCCATCTCTCCAGCAGGAGATGGATAAATATGGCGCATAGGTGTTGCTCGGTGCTCTGAGGACGGCAGTTACGAGCCCTGACACCAACTCTCGGGGAGTCCAAAAAGGAAGAGACAGGGCACGAGGCGTCGCTGGCATGGCTGAGACCACATGAAAGCTGGCCGGATGGCAGCGGCTGCGCGGGGAAACATTTTGGAGGAGAAAACAGCCCCAGCCCTCCCCCTCAAACGATCAATTAAAAGCCATCCTTCTGCCAAGAGCCGGGCAAGGACAGCAAATGAGGGCTGCGAGCAGAACAGCCGCCCGTCCGGGCTCTGCATGACAATTGATGGGAAGGGGAGGCCCGAGGGGGCGGCGGGGGAGACAGCCCCGTCCCTCCTCTCACCATGGTGATTAGGTATTCCGAGTGCGCCAGATAGCCCCAAATAACAGAAAGAGAAATATAAACTAGAGACCGGCAGATCCAAGGCAGGCCAGATGGCCCCGCAGCCGGCAGGGGCTGCTCCCATCCAGCCCTTCCCCACTTTAACTGTTCAAACATTTCTTTATCCCAACAAGACAATTAAGCTGGACAGCATGGAAAGGAGTCTCGGCAACAGTTTGCAGAGGGAGCAGGAAGGTCGTTGCCAGAAAAGCAGAAAAAGGAGGCGATTGCTGCATATTCCAAGACCTCCTTCCACACAGCACACCTAGCTCCACAAGGATGGCGCGGTTTCGGTGGTGAGACAGGGATGGACGCGTGGCCCTCGTCTCTGCTACTCTCCAACTGCCTGCCCACCCCTTCAGAAAACCCACTGCTGCTCCTTCACTCCTCCTACACCACACGATGGAAAGTAAACATTCCACTTGATTTATTTCATTATTTTGTAAGCGATGTTAAGCTTGCAATTTCCCATGGTCGCGGCTGATTATTATGAGCGACAAAGTGTCACTTCACGTTAGACCCCAAATTTTACTGGCCTTGGAAGTGGTGCATCCCAGCAGGAAGAGTCGTGAATGTGAGCAATAGATGTGTGCACGTGTGGATATGTGCACGTGTGCATTCCCCCTCCATCTCATCGTTCTGCCACTAAATATAAGGAAAAAAACCTTTCCCCCAGTGCACGTACATACACACACACACACAGAGCTCTACATAGGTCCCAGCCTGTAAACACAAAGGCCAACACACGCATGTCTGACTGGGGGGTGGTGGGTGACTGTACAGACAGCCCTTGGTCTGATTTCCAAAGCACTACGTTATTCAGGAATTCAAGCTGTGGTCATCATAGCCCTGACGTTCATCACCTGAAGTGTGATTTACATTTGATCAATAACAAACCAGTTGTTTCAAAAGGAAAACTAACTCCATACTAGAGATGTTCTTTAAAACCCTAATGTGGAACAAAGAGCTCACTAACATGGCGCACAAGCTCTCTTGCAGGGGAGGAACCGGTTGCAGGACAAAGTGGCTGTGTCCAAATAACCAAGGTTAAAAATGATTATCAAAAATAATAATTAAAATAAGGTTAATAGAGTCACCGTACTTTACCCACCAGTCCCAAGGGACGAGTGAGGATCCCACCCTGCTCACCAGCTCCATCGCTCATCCCCAGGGCACACCAGGAGCTGGGCGAGACCCAGCAGTGGTACCAGGGAAACTGAGGCTAGGAGAGCCAGGCTTTGGCCAGGGGATGGGAACTAAGCCAGCGCCCAGGGTGTAAAGGGTCACCTTCACGCATTGGCCTGTGCTCCACAAGAAGTCACAGGCAACACACGATGAAGACCAAGCAGCAGGCAGCAATGGGAAACCATCTTCTGTGGTCCCAGAGTGGCGGCAGCCTCGCACGGACGGCAGAGGTGTCCACTCTGACAAGGTCCAGCTCTTTGCCAAGAGATCCTGGCTTCTGCATGGACCTCTGCCTGTCCGTTTGCAGGAAAGCAATGCCATGGTGACAGGGTACAGAAGGCCACTGGGACAGATTTTATTAGGAGCAAAGAATAAACCCAGGAATCTTTTTTTTTTTCGTGGTTTTAAAACAGGGCTATAGATGCCTTTTGCAGAAAGGAACATGCCATTTATTTCCACTCCTAGAAATCTCAACAATTGTATGTTTATTAAAGAAAACCCAAAAACTACATCTCCCAGTGTCTTTAACACATGCTTTAAAAGAAGTCCCTGAAGTCTAACAAATGGTATTATTTTTCTTAGTAGGCACCTAAGGAAACGGGCCCATCCAGTACACGGTATGTCTGCTTCTCCCTGGAAAGGCTCTGCTTTTCTACGTGCTCCCTGTACGCCCCATCGCTCCGGATGTCCTGAGAGTACCTGCATTTTACAGCAAGACACAACTTGCCCAAATGCAGACATCTCAGCCCAATTTGCTGAGTAATGAGGAGCATAATCCCACCAGATGCAGCCCAGAGGAGACGCTCTCGTGGATGCACAGGTATCGGTACCATTGGCAACCAAGACCCTGCTTTAAAACTAAGGACAGGTTCACCCAAAAGACTGAGCAATCTCTACTGCACAAATACATATCTTACAGGGCCAGGTGCTAATCTCGGTTACACCAGCACATATCCCAAATAATTTTACTGAATTCTGCAGATTTTCTCCACTGGTGAAAAGTGGATGGGATTTTGCTCCCATGATGCAGAGGACTAAATAAAGCAACTTCCAAACACTCCTTGAGATGAAAATGCCTGACTTTGGATGTTCTTTTCGCTGCAAAGTATCTCAAGAATAAACCTGTTTTTCAGGAAAATTAAAATTCAGTGCTTTGAATTCCTTTAAAAAAAAAAAGAGCAGGATTCTTGGAAAATCACCATTTGAGCTATGGGGTAAAACAAACATTTTAATGAGTTATTCAAAAAATGTTCTTGTGCAGTGGTACAGAAGAATACGCAGCGCAATCATAGTAATCCACCTTCCTTGTAACACAAACCCTTTCAGGAATCTGAAAACTACAACTAAGTGGTTGAGCTCTGCAAATCTGACAAGCACCCATTAGACGTGTAAAGGTGTCGCCGATCTAAGAAAATTTTACAATCTTTGCTCACTGTTGTAGAAAAACCTTATTACATTTTTGCCTGGAAGCTACAGCCACCTACCTGCAACAGATTCTCCATCAGGAGCACAAGCAGGCAGTTTTTACAAAGGGTCATATATAACAGTTACACAAGGAATCCGCAAAACTTCTCAGGGGCCAATAATGAGACAACAACCCCCCCAAAGTACACCTGTATACAGAAACTCCAAAAACATATTTGCAAATGTCAATGCAAAACAGGGTCACGATTATATCTGCTGTCATCTCTCCAATTCTCTCTCATTGCGGAAGTTTTTCTTTTCTAATGGTCAACATCAAAGATCATTAGGATCCTCTAAAAAGCTCCACTGCTCGCTCTCTCGGCCTCCAGCAAACACACCCATACGTGTGTATGCACACACCAAATAAATTCACCGTGTTAATGGAGCGAAGTTTCCATGGTGCAGTATCTATATGTGATGGGCATATGATACAGAGCCAACAGATGTGTTTAGCGTACACTGTTCTGGTAGTTACGGAAGAATTTTAATGTCGGTGAAATATCAGAGATGTTGCATTTGCTCAGCTCTACTGTGCAACCAAGCATCTTAAATAAATTTAACAACACAGGTAAGAAAAACAACAAAACAAAACACCTTCCACTTCTGCCCAAGTTTTCAAAGCTGCCTGCAAAGTTTTTATTCTGCTTCCTTTCTCCGGCAAGTCCCCTGTTGCAGTGCTGCCGGTGGTGGGGGAGCACGGCTGTCACCGTGCCTGCCTCTCGCGCACGCCTGTGCGAAGCCCTGGCTGCTCCCAGGAAGGAGCGGACCCACATTGGGCACACGCTGTTGGCAAAGGCAAGGCACGGCGGTGGATGTGGACGTGTCTGTCTGCCCACAGCTGTGCTCCATGTGGTCTAATTCATTTAACAGATTTACTTCTTTAAATGGGTATCTGACAGGATTTTGCTAGCAAGATCTATAGCAGCTGATGCACTCTAAATTCATTTAGCTAGCGGACCTGCTCCTCTGCCACTATCTCCTGGAGTATTCTTTCGAGCAAGCTTCAGTTCCACAGCCAGGTTATACCAATAAGGGAAAGAACATCGACAAAGACGTCTCTAAGCCTTGGCATCTCACCTGCCTCCCTCCCCAGGATAATTATATTACCGGCTTACAAATATACACATCCATACACGTTCCCACCTACAGCTGCTTCCCCTATGGGCCCAAAAGAAGGGAGAGGAGATGCTGAACAGTGAAAGGAGCTTACGGCACAAAAAGTAGCACAGTCGGGGGTGAATCAGAAGGAGAGTGGGGAGACAGACAAGAGATCACACCCGTCGTGCAAGGCATACGTGGCTTCTGCCTTCAGTGGGAACTGTCCTACCCTCACAAACGCTGACATAAAAGACACACTTGCAGCATATTTCAAAACCAAAAAGCTATGGATTTACAAGGCACGTTGATTTTATGATGACTTTTATTGGAAAGGTACGCTGGGTTTAGGCAGATGCCTTTTAGCACCGGTAAGTTAGCACAGTGCCTAATTCAAGGAGACAGCCTGAGGAAGCAGCGCCGACAGGGGAGAGCGAGCCACAATGTCTCTATTACTCTCCTCGGCATCATAAAGGGGAGAAGAAAAATCACGTCTGAAAGGGAGAGGAAGGAGTGGTACAGCAGGTTTTCCTTGGGAGAAAAAAAGTAATAATAATAACAACCATAGTAAGATTGTTTTCTAGGAAGAAAATTCAACAGAACAAAGGAGCCCACACGAAAAGCAAACCACTCACTCCTTGGTCTATACGTGTGGGTTTACAGGAAAACTCTAACGGTAAGTTACCGCTCTTCTTCGGGGCACCACACTCTGCTGCCCCCAGGCCACTCCCCATCGTGGGTCACCTCCCAGCTCAGCAAAGCTGGAAGCCTGCCCTTCACGAAGGACAGCTCTGCCCCTCTGTGCAGGCAGCACCGCAAGGGACAAGGTGATGGAGGAGCAAGGAGTTACAGTCACAAACATGTGGATCGGTTTCCTTCAGTCCAACCACCAATCTGCAATAGGGCACATCACCTTTCAACAGGCACCAAAGGGGAAAAAAACTCTCAGAGAAAGCACACGGTGCAACATCTTACTGAACTGTAAGAAAAGATTCCGGTTTATGATTCTAAGAGGGAGCTCGGTGGCCAGAAATACTCTTAAGTTAACCAGAGGAAAGGGCACTTTTGTGCTAAACTGAGGCACGAATCCTGAAGGTGATGCATTTGCTATAAGAATGGTGTGCATGAGGAAAAGGTCAGAAAGAAACACCTGAAGGAGCAGGGAGTACGTGTTTGCTGCAAGCTCTGGGAAAGTTTCTGGCTACACGCTCCAGCTGCATCCCTGTTTACACACATACATGTACCAGCATCTACAGCCTCACGCTGGGGCATGGACAGCTTTCTGCATGGTCAGTATCGTCTCTCCAGCTGTGTTCTGGAAGACGAATTTCCTTCAAGAGCATCTCACCTTATAATCTGTCAGTGTCCATTTAGAAGACACAAGGCAATACTGCATGGCTGAGCTCAGCAGGTAGGAAAGGCTGGTTTTCCTCTGCCTTCAGCAAGAACCACGGCACTGCGGGACAACCACCTGTTGAGTTTCTCAACGAGGTGCGACTAAAGAAGAACCAACAAGTCAACGGAGGTACTTACATCTGTCACTTCGGTCTTCGGGACTGGATGAGGTCTCCCGGTCAGAAATGAGGCCAGAAACAGCAAAGATCTTCTTCCCCGTATCATCAACTTTGAGGGAGCCAGGGGAGCTGGAGGGGAGCTGCGTGCCAAACTCGTACTCCTTCCCATCAGCGTCCGAGAAGCGCAGATGGGGTGAGTCAGTGTCATGGCAGTTTTTCAGGCGCTTGGCCGGTGTAAAGGCTGACTGGTAGCTCTCCCGGTCTTCAGTAGATGCAAAGGGGCGGAAAGCCCCAACGCCGCTGTGGTTCAACATACTGATCGGGGTGCAGTCCAGGTTGGGGGGTGCAAACTGGGGGTGGAGGTGAAGCAATGACGGAGGAAAGTCACGGTTTGCAAATGCTCCCGGCACCCCACCTTGCCGATGATACATGGAGGCAAAAGTATATGAGCCATTGGTAAAGGGAATATGCACGTCCTTGTCTGCTGACACAGGGACCCCAAAAGGCCTCGGCTGCTGACAGGGAATGGAAGCATCACGGCTGGCTTCGGCGGTGGAGGCAAGAACCATCAGTGCTGGGGAGGCCAGCGGGTTGGGGAGATAGGGTGAGTTCTCCATCTTGAACGCTGCCCGGTGTAAGTCCATCGGAGTCTCTTTGCTCAGCAGGATCACAAGCGGAACAATCTTCCCTGGAAGGAAAGCAAAGCGATGCCTGGGAATGGAGCGGGGAAAATTACTGGAGCATCATCACCCTCCAAATGCTGCAAGGAAACAGAAAAGAAAAGAAAACACAATCAGTTAGGTTTCTGCACTCATCTCCCCGGGACGCTGCAGCAGCAGGGTGGCCACATGTGTTATAACCCACCGGCCGGAGACGCGCCACTGTTCTCATTCAAGAAAATCAATAGACAACTTCACACACTACTGGAATCAGCTCTGGCCCTCCAGGTTAAAGGGTATCATCCAGTGCAGATGAATGAAAGGCAAACCTAACATAATAACATGCCGATTTAATAACCCACTAATAAACAAGGTTCAGTCTAAAATTAAGATAGTAACTCCAAATTATAATTGGAATTTTATATGGCAAGAGAAGCATGTACCTATAATTGCAATAAACTTAAGAAAGCCCACACATACACACACTACTGTTTGCTTGGGGCGGGGGCAGGGTATGGAACCGACATAAAAACATCTATCGTACAGAGTTACCCAAATAAGCCAGCGTACGTGGTTATACCACACCTAAGACACACATAACAGAGATGTATTTTTCTCTCGCTGTCGCAGTATATATGGGTAGGTAAGTACTTGCACATGCAGTGCTTGATACCATCATATATATATATAGACACACACACCCTGTTGGAATGTAGGAACGTGACTGTGTATGTGTGCGTGCGTGTAATACACAAACACCCGCGTGTGTACACACGGCCCCTGCTAGCCAAACGAGAAGAGACTTCCCCAGTAAAATGCCTGGCGTCTCTGACAATATTTAAAAACATAATGGGTGCTTCTGCCATCTGATCTCTGCAAGCGTCTGCCTTTCGGGTCGGGGACAAGAGAGAATGGATCAGTAATTTTAGTTCCTAATGCACTCACTCTTAAGTAGATTTGTAAACTGCCCTGGATGCGCCATTAACATTTAGAGGAAAATGTTAACAAAATTTCTGCCTCACATCTTGCTGAGCCTCCCAGGTTGGCTGCAGCCACCCAGCCAGCCACAACCCCCTCGCAGGGTGAGAGAAGGGAAAATGCTCCTTTCTGTATTTCCCCCAGCTCGCTCCGGCTTTTTGTGTTGTTATTTTCTCCCCCAATCAATCTCGTGTCTTTTCTTTTAAGCTTCCGCCGCCTGCCATTCAGGCCCCACAACCCAGCTTAAAATACAAGGACTATAACTTTGAAACAATATACTAGCTGCTGGAGCTCAAAGGGCCAGAAAAATCATATAATAATAAAAAGCCGTTACAAATTGTGCCTCTTAAATCCAGAGGGTCAAACATCTCAAATAAAACTTACTGAAAGAGTGTCTCCCTAATGGAGTGCCTTTTGTACTCCATGAATGAGGGAGCCTAGGTTAACAAAGTGTATGAAATCCAGTCTGTGGCTTTAATGCAGTTCAGTGATAACATTTCCTCTCTCCCATCCTGTACCCAGTCGCTCCACTGACTGTTATTAATTGTGAAGATGAGTGGACATCATCTCTCTGCTTCCTCATTTGGCACTCAACCTTAGAGACATCATTGCTAAATTACCAGATTATGTATCTCGCATTAACGGATTTGCTCTCTTCCAAATTTTAAATAACCTTCCCGTCGAGTTCTCGCCACGGAGAGTGAGGGGGAGAGGGAGTGCGAGGGATGCCAAGGGCGTCCTGGTCAGCGCTGCAGTCCTGGGTACACTCGCTCCGCTGCTTCACGCGAGGCTGATCAAAAACTGGAGGTCAAGAAACTGCAGCCACTGGCGAATTTGGAGTTGCTGGGGGGCTTACGCAACCGTGTAAATATATATACACACACACACACACAATTATGTATCTAAAGAGATGCATGCAGCTAACCCACCGTTCTCAGAAATAAGCAATTATTAACAAGGAAGGGAAACTGAGCAATCATGGGAAAACACGGATTTCCAGGGGAAAAAAAAGCAACCACCTCTGCCTCCTTTTCTATTTTTACTTGTGCTATCACCCCATTACGTTAAATGCATTTCATAAATTAGTAATCTGGCCGCAACACTTGACACTCCTGTAGGATACTGTGAATCACTACGGCCGTTTATTCGTTTGCAAACTTCATTACACTGGGAATAAATCAACACATTACAATATCTCAGCCAGCCAAATTTAATTTTTTTTCAGCTCCCACTTCCTTTTTCGTTCTCTCTTGCTCCCTTCTCGTCCAGCACCTCCCCACCCCCAGCAACACGGACAGATTAGACTGCGGCGGACCAGTCATTATGAAAATCTATCGTTAATACACTCCCAATGTCAAAATGTCATAGGTTTAAATACAGAACCCAAAAATAAGAAAACTAACTGACCTTCTTAATTAAAAAAATATGGATTGCAGGGTAATCAGCTGGAGGGAACATTTGGGTGCTGGGAAGGCAGTGGGCACAGGCAGAGTAAGGAACTGCTACTTTTCTGCCTCTATGCTGATTTTTTTTAATTTAGCACCTCGTGCAAATCCAGATTAAAATAACTCCAGCTATTGATCCGAGCAGTGGAATTGACATTAATTTTAGTTCACTTCTCACTTTGCAAAGGGATCAATAGGAAGTAATAACAGCTGACATCCCCGCTGAAAGGAGGAGAAAAGACGGGCTAGAGACAGAAATCGAAAAGCAACCAAATAAATCAGCAGCTACTTTTCCACGGCATCAGACAAACTCCAAACAGATTGCAAAAAGTCTTTGTTGAATTAACTAAACAAGGAGTGGGGGGGG